>CM031074.1:2050412-2061135 GCA_013398505.2 Rhegmatorhina hoffmannsi
CTGAGGAGGCCCCGGGCCCCCCCCGAGCCACTTCCGGCCCCCCCCGAGCCACTTCCGGGCCCCGCCAGCCCGCCCGGCCGAGCGCCGAGTGCATCGAGCGGAGCCCGCCAAGGAGGGACCGGCGGGGAAGGGGGAGCAGCCGAGCGCCGAGTGCATCGAACGGAGCTGACAGGAAGAGCAGCCGAGCGCCGAGTGCATCGAGCGGGCAGGGAAGGGCAGGAAGAGCAGCCGAGCGCCGAGTGCATCGAACGGGCAGGGCGGGGAGAGCAGCCGAGCGCCGAGTGCATCGAACGGGCAGGGCGGGGAGAGCAGCCGAGCGCCGAGCGCATCGAGCGGGCAGGGCGGGGGGAGCAGCCGGGCGGGGGGGGGGGGGGGGGGGGGGGGGGGGGAGCAGCCGAGCGCCGAGAGTATCGATGGGGATGGGAGGGACCGGGGATTAAGTGGAGGTTGAGAACTTGAGGCTCGGTAATTGGGGTGAATAACTGGAGTTTGAGAGCTGGGGCTGGGTAATTAGGGCTGGGTAATTAGGGCCGGATAACTGGTAATGGTTAACTGGGAACTGATAACGGGCAACTGATAAGTAGGAACTGATAAGAGGGAACTGATAAGAGGGAACTGATAACTGAGAATCGATAGCTGGGGATGGATAGCTGGGGATGGCTAATTAGGGATTGATAATTGGGGATCGATAGCTGAGCTGGGGATGGCTAATTAGGGATTGATAATTGGGGATCGATAGCTGGGCACTGGTAGCCCTGGCTTGGCCAGTGATCAATAGCCCAGAACCGGCAGCTGTGATTGGTAATCAAGGATTGATGGCACTGATTGATAACCAGGATCGATAGCCAAGAGCTGCTGATCAATGACTGGGACCGACAGGGGGTTATTGAAGGTCAGGAGGTCACAGTGGCCCCCAGCATCGAGGGGTCCCCCAGTTGTCCCCAGGGTGACCTGTGCCCCAAAGGGTCCTGTGGCCACTGCTCTGAGGGGGTCTGGGGGCCCAGGGAAGCCCCTCGAATTCCTCCCCTCCCCTCTCCTCCCTTCCCATCTTCTCTTCTCTTCTCTTCTCTTCTCTTCTCTCTCTTCTCTTCTCTTCTCTTCTCTTCTCTTCTCTTCTCTTCTCTTCTCTTCTCTTCTCTTCTCTTCTCTTCTCTTCTCTCTTCTCTCTCTCCCCTCTCCTCCCCTGCCTTCTCCCCTCCCCTCCTTTCCTCTCCCATCCCCTCTTCTCCCTTCCCCTCCTCTCCCTTCCCTCCTTTCCCCTTCTCTCCCATGCCCTCCCCTCCTCTCCTCTCCCCTTCTCTCCCCTCCTTTCTCCTCTCCTTTCTCCTCTCCCATTCCAACCCCTCTTCTCCCTTCCCCTCCTCTCCCTGCTCTCCTTTCCCTCCTGTCCCCTCCTCTTCCCTCCTCTCCCACCCCATCCCACCCCATCTCTTCCCCTCCCCTCCCCTCTCCTGTCCCACATTTCCCAAGGGAATCATTCCCATCCCACCCCATCCCATCCCATCCCATCTTCTCCCTTCCCCTCCTGTCCCCTTCTCTTCCCTCCTCTCCTCTCCCACCCCATCCCCTCCCCTCCCCTCTCCTCTCCCACCCCACCTTTCCCAAGGGAATCATTCCCATCCCATCCCCTCTTCTCCCTTCCCCTCTTGTCCCTTCCTGTCCCCTCCTCTCCCTTCCTCTCCTCTCCCACCCCATCCCACCCCATCTCTTCCCCTCCCCTCTCCTCCCCTTCCCTCTCCCACCCCACCTTTCCCAAGGGAATCATTCCCATCCCACCCCATCCCATCTTCTCCCTTCCCTCCTTTCCCCTCCTCTCCCCTCCTTTCTCCTCTCCCCTCCTCTCCTCTCCCACCCCATCCCATCTCTTCCCCTCCCCTCCCCTGTCCCACCTTTCCCAAGGGAATCATTCCCATCCCATCCCATCCCATCCCATCCCATCCCTCCCTTTCCCCTCCCCGCCCCAGGACAGGAAACCACCAACTCCATAAACCCTTCTGGGATCTTTATGGAGCCACTTTCACACATCCAGAGCCATAAACCCCCCCCATAAAACGCTCCGACCTTGGAGCTCCCCCGGCCCCTCCCGGCCCCGGCCCCGCTCCCTCCCCACCTCACGGTGCCACCCTCACCCTCACCCGGTGCCAGGCGTTGCTCAGCACCCCTCGCAGGTTCCAGATGGGCGCCACGTTGTCTGGCTGGACGTTGTAACTCTCATCCACCGCCTTACACACGATCTCCAGCCCCTCTCCCGCCTCCACCGGCGCCCGCAGCTCCCACAACACCCACGCCCACGCCCTGCCCGGTGCCACCCGCTCGCCCTTGGCCAGCTCGGCCGCTCGCCACGTGTTCCCCCCGTCCAGCGACACGTCCACCCTCACCACCTCCCTCCCTCCGCCGCTCCACGCGTAGCCCTTCACCGTCAGCTCCCCCGCCGGCACCGCCGCGCCGGGCCGGGGGTGGGTGATGGCCGATTGCACCGGCAGCTCCTGGATGGCGGGGGCCGTCCGGTAATCCACCGTATCCCAATCCACCGACGGGCAGAACCCTTTGTAGTCGTTCTGCTGCCAATGGCTGGGGCTCTCGGCGGGACTCACGGCCACGCGGCGCAGCCACTTCACGCTGCGGGCACCGACCACGCCGGGCACCACCACCCGCACCGGGAACCCGTGATCGCGGGGCAGCTCCTCGCCGTTCATCTCGTAAGCCAAGAGCACGTCGGCCGAGGCGCTCACGGCTCTCCGGTAAGGGATGGAAGCGCCGTAGGGAGCCCCCGACACGTCCTGATCCAGCCCCTCGAAACACACGTGCCACTCGCCGTCGCTGTCGCGATTGTCGCCGAAACCGGCGTGCAGCAGCACGTCCCGCAGCCTCGCCCCGCCCCAGCGGGCCGTGCTGATGGCCCCGATGTCCCACGGCAAGCCCTTGACGGGGCGGACGCTGCTCATCTCGGTGCGCCGGTTACCGGCGCATTGAAGGGTCGCCGTCACTTCGTGCTTGGGGAACTTCCCGCGAAGCTCCGACAGCGACAGCGACAACGAGCGGCCCCCCGGGCCGTCCACGCGCAGCCGGTACGTGCCGGGATCCACGGCGGGCACCGGGAGGTGGTTGCGGGTGAAGAAAAGCTCGTTGGGCGTGAGGAAACGCTCGGTCAGGAGCTCCGGAGGCGGCTCCGCGTTAAAGGGTTTGAGGCTGTTGATTCGCAGCGCCGGGTGGCGAGGAGGGTCCCCCGCGAAGGGGTCTTGGGTGGCATCGGGGGGCGGCGGGGCCTCCTCGGGGCTCAGCTCGCCCACCTTGTAGTCCCGCAGCAGCTCCAGCACGTGGGGTTGGCTGTGCACGGCGTAGAGAGCCCAGAAGGGCTCCAGGGGTCCCCCCGCCGCCAGCAGCACTTTGTCGGCTCCCCCCGGGTGCAGCTCCACGAAGTCGGTGACGTCGAAGACCTCCGTGCCGTGGGTCACCCACACCCGCTCCCCGGGGCTCCGGTGCCGCCGAACCTCCTCCCGAGTGTACAGCGGGTACCGCCGGGCTGGGCTGGCCTGGGCGGCCTGGGCGCTCTGAGGGACCCCCGGCCCGTCAGTGGGGGGGGGGGCTGAGCGTCGGGAACCCCCACATCGGGACACCCCACCCCCCACCCCGGTGTGTCCCCCCAGCCCGGGATCCCCCAGCCCGGGATCCTCCAGCCCCGGAGCCCCTACTCGGGACCCCCCCCACAGGGACCCCCCAGTCCAGGATCCCCAATCCCGGGATCCACCACTCCGGAACCCCCACCCGGGATCCCCCACCTCGGACCCCCCAGTCCAGGACCCCCAACCCCGGGATCCGCCACACCGGGACTCCCCATCCCGGGACCCCCCGCATCCCCTGTATGTCCCCCCACCCCGGGATCTCCATCCCGGGACCCCCAACCCCGGGATCCGCCACACCGGGGTCCCCCATCCCGGGACCCCCCACACCGGGACTCCCCATCCCGGGACTCCCCGCCCCGGTGTGTCTCCTCATCCCGAGATCCCCCACACCCCCGGTATGTCCCCCCCAAACCAACCCCTTCCGGGGTGCCCCGCAGTTGGGGGGCAGTGGCACCCCCTGCCCCTTCCAGAGGACAACAGGGGGGGGGTCCCGTAGGATCCGAGCGCTGCCCCCGCTCCCCCCGGTGCCGCTTCCCGCCCCCCCCCCGGGATCCACCCCCCGGTGCCACCTCCTTTCCCCCGGGATCCACCCCCGGTGTTCTGTCCCCGGGCCCTCTCTCTGTCCTCGTGTCACCCCTTCCCCGGGATCCACCCCCCGGTGCCACCTCCTCATTCGGGATCCCCCTCCCCGGTGTCCCCGTTCCAGGGAAGGCCCCAGGGATGTCACCCCGCCCCGGTGTCCCCCCCGCCCCCGGTGCCGGGACCGTCCCCGTGTCCCCCCCGCCCCCGGTGCCGGGACCGTCCCGGTGTCCCCCCCGCCCCCGGTGCCGCTCACCCTTCGCCGCCGTTCTCCGTAGGCGAGGACGGCTCCGACCCCCAGAAGCGCCGCCAGCACCGGGGTCGCCCTCCGGTGTCCCCCCGTGGCCGGGCTACCGGCGGCCAACCGGGACGAGCCGCGGCGGAGCTGCGACAGCTGCGGGAGCCTGCGGGGACAGAACGAGGGTCACACCGGCCCCGGGGGCAGAGCGGGGGTCACATGGGCAGAACGGGGGGGTCACACCGGCCCCGGGGGACCCCCGACGGGGCGGGTCTTACCTGCGCCCGACGAGGGTCCGGAGCAGCAACATCGCGGCGGCGCCTGGGTGGGACAGCGCGGCTGGAACGGTGAGCGGGCGCCGTTACCGGGAAGCGGCCCCGGTGACGCTCCCGGGGGAAACGAATCAGGGACCGCTGCGTGTGACAAACCCGCTCCAAGTCACATCCCGGTTCCGGTTCTTTTCCCATCTCAGCCCCATCCCGATCCCGGTTCTCCCCACCCCCCATTCCCGATCCCGGTTCTTGCCCCCCGCCCCTCCAGCCTCATCCCGGTCCCGGTTTTCGCCGCCCCCATCCCTATCCGATTCTCCCCATCCCGATCCCGATCCGATTGTCCCCATCCCGCTCCCGGTTGTCCCCATTCCCATCCCGGTTGTCCCCGCCGCCCACCTGCGTAACGGTTCCGCACCGACGACGTCCCTCAGGGCGCTGCCGCTTTAAGAGGGGGGCGAGGGGCGTGGCCTCCGGCAGGGGGTGAGCCCGCTGGCCACGCCCCCCTGTTTACTTTAACGGGGCTGCGTGGGCGTGGCCTCGCAAGAGAGTGGGGCCCACCAGTCCGCGCTTAAAGGGGCAACAGCATCACCGGGGGGTCGGGGGTCTTAGAGCGGCCCCGCGGGCGGGTCTGGGGGCAGCGCTGCCCGGGGGGGGGGTCTGTCCCGGTTGTCCCGGAGCGGGGGCGGCCAAATCGGCGGGGCCACCGCCCAACCGCGAGCTCCGATAAGCGTTATCAGGGCAGAGCCGGGATCTCCCACCAGCTGCTGCTGCTGGCACCGGATGGCTCCGGCTCCTTCCCGGTGCCAACAACCGGTGGCTGCGCCGTGCCAGTGCCCCCTCCCTGTGCCCGCCCTTAAACCCCTCCCTGAGCACACAAAGTTCTTGTTTGGTTTGGGGGTTTTTTGTTTTGTTTTGTTGGGGGTTTTTTTTGTGGTTTTTTTTTGTGGTTTTTTTTTTGTGGTTTTTTTTGTGGGGTTTTTTTTTTGTGGGTTTTTTCCCGTCTGTTTTCGTTCGGTTTGAGGTTTTTTTGTTTGTTTTTTTTTGTTTTGTTTTGTTTTGTTTTACTTACATTAAATACATCGGAAAATCAGCGGCCCCGGGGGGGCTGTTACCGAGATTGTTATTTCACTGCCAGGAAGGGGCTTTTCCCAAAGCAAACAAAAAAAAAAATAAAATTGTAACAGTAATAAGAGAAAAAGCAGAAAAAAAAAGAAAAAAAAAAAGAGTGAGAGAAGCTGCAGAGTCCCCCCATTTGGTCCAGGGTTTGGGTTGGATGATTTTGGGGGGGGGGGGGTCTGGGGGTCACTGTTGGGGGGGGAATGGGGGTCCCCAGCACTGTCACCCACTCGGGGGGGCGCTCTCAGATCGTGGCACAAAGAACTGGGAGCGCCAGGATGGCATTGGGGGGTCCCTGGGGGGCTGCCCTGGCATTGAGGGGGGCGGGCTGGAATCCTGGGGGGCTTCATATGAGACTGTTCCCTCTGCCCCACAGCCACGACCCCCCCCTGCCCACCCCCCTGGGGCACGGGGGGGTCCCCAGAGCCACCCCCACCCCCACACCCACCCCCCCCCCGCAGCAGGCCCTGGTGGGGCTGCCAGTTTGGGGGGTCCCCGGGGGTGCCACCTGTGTCCCCCCAGGGTGGGGAGGGCGACTCTGGGGGGGCTTCTCACTCTGCGGCCAGGACTGACCAAGGGTGCCCAGTAACCCCCTGGGTGTCCCAGTAACCCCCCTGGGTATCCCAGTAACCCCCCTGGCTGTCCCAGTAACCCCCCCTGGGTGTCCCAGTAACCCCCCGGGTGTCCCAGTAACCCCCCTGGCTGTCCCAGTAATCCCCCTTGGCAGTCCCAGTAACCCCCCTGGATGCCCCAGTAACCCCCCCGGGTGTCCCAGTAACCCGCTGGCTATCCCAGTAACCCCCTGGATGCCCCAGTAACCCCCTGGGTGTCCCAGTAACCCTCTGGGTGTCCAGTAACCCCCCTGGCTGGTCCAGTAACCCCCCCTGGATATCCCAGTAACCCCCCTGGGTGTCCCAGTAACCCCCTGGGTGTCCCAGTAACCCCCCTGGATATCCCAGTAACCCCCCTGGATGCCCCAGTAACCCCCCTGGATGTCCCAGTAACCCCCCTGGGTGTCCCAGTAACCCCCCTGGGTGTCCCACCACAACACTGGGGGTTTCTCCAGCTCCAAAAGCTCTTCAGGGAGAAGGAGAAGGGAAAGGGCAGGACAAGGGAAGGGGTGGTGGCACTGCCACCTGCCCCTGGCACTGCCACCTGTCCCTGGCACTGCCACCTGCCCCTGGCACCCCCCAGACACAGGAACAGAACCAGGGGGAGTCTCAATGGGACATTTCACCACTAAAGTGCAAACCAGGACGGGGACAAACCGTGGGGCAGGTGGGTGGGACCACCGTGGGGACATTGTCTGGGGGCCACCAGTGCCAGGATCACCAGGGGGATGTCACCCACAGGGCAGCCAGAGCTGGATCCTGGTGCCAGTGGGGCCACCAGGGCTGAGATCACCAGGGGGACATCGTGGCCAGGACCACTGTGGGGAGGTCACTGTGGGGACATCACTGTGGGGTGGCCTCAGCAGGGACCACCAGTGGGATGTCACTGAGGGGTGGGACCAGTGTGGGGACATCACTGTGGGGTGGGACCACCATGGGGACATCACCATGAGGACATCTCTGTGGGGTGGCCACAGCAGGGACCACCATGGGGACATTCCTGTGGTGACATCACTGTGGGGTGGGATCACCATGGGGAGGTCACTGTAGGGTGGCCACAGCTGGGCTCACCATGGGGACATCACCAGGGGGACATCACTGTGGGGTGGCCACAGCTGGGGCCACCGTGGGGACATCACTGTGGGGTGGGCACAGCTGGGGCCACTGTGGGGACATCACTGTGGTGGGGGATCACCATGGGGAGGTCACTGTGGGGTGGCCACAGCTGGGGCCACCGTGGGGACATCACTGTGGGGTGGGCACAGCAGGGACCACCGTGGGGACATCATTGAGTGGTGGGATCACCATGGGGACATCACTGTGGGGTGGCCTCAGCTGGGACTACCATGGGGATGTCACTGTGGGGTGGCCACAGCTGGGCTGACTACGGGGACATCACTGTGGGGACATCACTGTGGGGTGGCTGGGACCACCATGGGGACATTTCTGTGGTGACATCACTGTGGGGTGGGATCACCATGGGGAGGTCACTGTGGGGTGGGACCACCATGGGGACATCACTGTGGTGACATCACTGTGGGGTGGGATCACTGTGTGGACATCACTGGGGGGACATTGTTGTGGGGTGGCCACACCTGGGACCACCAGGGGGATGTCACTGTGGGGTGGGCTCACCATGGGGACATCACCAGGGGGACATCCCTGGGGTGACATCACTGTGGGGTGGTCACAGCTGGGACCACCAGGGGGACATCCCTGTGGGGTGGGCTCACCATGGGGACATCCCTGTGGGGTGGGCTCACCATGGGGACATCCCTGTGGGGACATCACTGTGTGGTGGCCACAGCTGGGACCACCATGGGGATGTCTCTGTGGGGTGGGCTCACCACGGGGACATCACCAGGGGGACATCCCTGGGGTGGCCACCCCTGGCTCACCACGGGGCCCTCACCCACAGAGCCGTCGTGCCACGCCGTGGGCCGAGGGTGGGCAGCGGGGAAGGGGCACTCGGGGTCCGGCAGGTGCCCACCCTGCCCCCCCAAACCAGTCCCCAGGCACTTCTGACCCCCCACCACAAAGGCCACCTCGGAGGGAATGAGGGAACTGCAACTTCTCTCCCCCAACAGCCCGATGGGAACGGGAGAGGGGGGTGGGAAATAATAAAAATTCCGAAGAAATCCGTGACAGACCCCACGGAAAGGCCCCGTCTCTTCCGGAGGTTTCTCCTTCCCACCGGTGTCGGTGCCACCTCCGGGGGCGTCCCCACATCGGGGAGGTGACAATCTGGGCCACCAAAGCAGAGAGGGAGGGGGGACAGGGCGGGATGGAGGGAGGAACCGGAGCCTGACAGGGCGCTGTTTGCACCTATGATACAAAGTGGAGAAGTTTGTCCTTTCCCAGGAGGAGCCGAGTCGAGCCGAGCCGAGCCAAGTCAAGCCGAGTCAAGTCGAGTCGAGCCGAGCCAAGTCGAGTCGAGTTGAGTCGAACCGAGTTGAGTTAAGTTGAGTCGAGCTGAGCCGAGTCGAGTCGAGCCGAGCTGAGCCGAGTCGAGCTGAGCCAAGTCGAGCCAAGTCGAGCTGAGCCGAGTCGAGTCGAGCCGAGCTGAGCCAAGTCGAGCCAAGTCGAGCCGAGCTGAGCCAAGTCGAGCCGAGTCGAGCTGAGCCAAGTCGAGCCGAGCTGAGCCAAGTTGAGTCAAGTCGAGCCAAGTTGAGTCGAGTTGAGTCAAGCTGAGTCGAGCTGAGCCGAGTTGAGTCAAGCCAAGCTAAGCTGAGCCAAGTCGAGTCGAGCCGAGCTGAGCCGAGTTGAGTCAAGCCGAGTCGAGCTGAGCCAAGTCGAGCTGAGCCGAGTCAAGCCGAGTCGAGACGAGCCGAGCCGAGCCGAGCTGAGCTGAGCCAAGTCGAGCCGAGCCGAGCTGAGCCAAGTCAAGCCAAGCTGAGCCGAGTCAAGTCGAGCTGAGCCGAGTCGAGCCGAGTTGAGTCGAGCCGAGTTGAGTCGAGCCGAGTTGAGTCGAGCCAAGTCGAGTCGAGTCGAGCTGAGCCAAGTCGAGCTGAGCCGAGTCGAGCTGAGCCGAGTCGAGCTGAGTTGAGTCGAGCTGAGTTGAGTCGAGTCGAGTTGAGTCAAGTCGAGCCAAGCTGAGCCAAGTTGAGTCGAGCCGAGCCGAGTTGAGTCAAGTCGAGCCGAGCTGAGCCAAGTCGAGTCGAGCCGAGCTGAGCCAAGTCGAGCCGAGCCGAGTTGAGTCGAGTCGAGTCAAGACAAGCCAAGCTGAGCCAAGTTGAGTCGAGCCGAGCCGAGTTGAGTCAAGTCGAGCCGAGCTGAGCCGAGCCGAGTCGAGTTGAGCCAAGTCGAGTCGAGCCAAGCTGAGCCGAGCCGAGCTGAGCTGACCCGAGCTGAGCCGAGTCGAGTTGAGTTGAGCCGAGCCGAGTCAAGCCGAGCCAAGCCGAGTCGAGCCGAGCCGAGCCGAGCCGAGTCAAGCCGAGTCGAGCCGAGTCGAGCTGAGCCGAGGCCGATGCGGCTCCGCTGCCCCGGGGAGGGGCCGGGTGGGATCAGGTGCCCAGTGGTGGTTTGGAAGCGTTAAAAAGTGCAGTTAGAGGAGCTGTGGGAGGGTCCTGGGAGGGTCCTGGCCCGGGGGGTCAGGGCAGGGACGGGCTGGAGGTGGTTCTGGGCTCAGTTGTTGCAGCACTGGCTCCTGTTCTGCTGGTTCTGCTCGTGCAGGTCCACGCCCCGGGTCCGGCCCCCGGCGCCGCTCGTGCTCTGGGGCTCGTTCTTTGGCAGCTTCTTGGCTGGAGGGGGGACATGGGGAGGTGGCATTGGGATGGGGGCACCCGGCCTGGGCACCTCAGCACAGATTCCCACAAGTACTGGGGTTGGAAAAGCCCTCCAGGATTATGGAGCCCAACCTATGCCCGATGCCCACCTTGGAAAAGCCCTGCCAGCCCATGGAGCCCACCCTGTGCTTGGTGCCCACCTTGGAAAAACCCTCCAGGATCATGGAGCCCACCTTGGCAAAGCCCTCCCAGCCCATGGAGCCCACCCTGTGCTTGGTGCCCACCTTGGCAAAGACCTCCAGGATCATAGAGCCCACCCTGTGCCCGATGCCCACCTTGGAAAAGCCCTCCATGATTACAGAGCCCACCCTGTGCCTGAAAAGCCCTCCATGATCATGGAGCCCACCTTGGAAAAGCCCTCCAAGATCACAGAGCCCACCCTGTGTTTGATGTCCACCTTCAGGATCATGGAGCCCACTCTGTGCCCACCTTGGCAAAGCCCTCCCAGCCCCTGGAGCCCACCCTGTGCCCAATGCCCACCTTGGCAAAGCCCTGCCAG
>CM031074.1:2102507-2120705 GCA_013398505.2 Rhegmatorhina hoffmannsi
TCCCCCAGACCCCTCCCCCCATGGGTGACACCCACCAGCCCCTCGGCGCCGGGTCCCAGCGAGGTGACAGCCAGGTCGTTGCCGTTGGGGTCGAAGGCGTTGATCTCGATGCCCCAGTTGTTGTGGGGTTGTTTGAACCAGTTCTGCAGGACGTGTTTGAAGTCGATGCTCTGCCAGTGCCCCACGCGGGAGTTGAGGTCGATCTTGAGCGAGCGGATCCGGATGTGGCGACTCCCCTCGTCGGTGACGGGCTTGAGGCGCAGGATCTGCAGGTACACGGTGTGCGTGTGCTGCACGGGCCGCAGGTACACCCAGAGCTGCGCCTTCACCACCTTCGTGAACATGATCTTGGGGCTGAAGTTGAAGAAGCAGCAGTGGGGGTTGCCCTCGATCTGCACCGCGGGGTCGGCTGCGGGAGGAGGGACAAGTCAGGGGTGGCCCCGGGGGTGCCGCTCCTCCCTCGCCGCTTGGGAGGTGAAGGTCGGGGCAGAGGTCGCCCCGCGGGACTCCCGTGGTGGTGCCCGGCTTGCCCGGCTTGCCCCCTGACCCCCGGGGCGACCCCCGGGGCGAGGCCCCCGCTCGGAGGGCACCGGCCCCGCAGCACCTGCTGGTTCGTGGGCAGCGCCTTCCCGGGGCATCCCGGGCTGGGGATGGGAATGCGCCCGGTCCCGGGTCCCAGCGGGCACCGGGGGGGGGTCCATCCCCCACCCCGCACCTCCCACCCCTCCCCGGGGTGGGTTTTGGGGTTTCGAGGGGTCCCCCAGCCCCCCAGCCCGCGCTGCGCTCGGAGGTGGCGAAGGCGAAGCGGCCCCGCGGGGTCACCCACCCCGAGGTGGGCAGGGGGCACAACCCCGCGCACCCACCGGCCCCGGGGGTCCCCGAGGGGTCTCTGGGGGTCCCTCCCCCGGCCCCACGCCCGCCCGCCCGGCTCGGCAAACATCTGTGTCGAATTGAGCGGGGAATTCGCCCCCCGGTCAGGTTTAATAGCGCCCAGCTGCGTGCGGGGCCATTTGCTGCGCCGGGGCCTCCGCGACTCCCGCGGGTCACGACACCGCCCGCAGCCCCCGCAATGTCGCCTGACCCCCCTCGGGACCACCCCCCGACCCCCCCCGGCCTGCGCTGCCCTCAAACCCCCGCCTGAACCGCCCCCGCTCCCGTCCCCGTGCCCGTCCCCGCGGTGCCACCGCGGCAGGTTGTGCCCTCTGGGTGGGGGTGACACCCCTGCAGGGGGGTCCGACACCCCCCCGGGGCACGGGCTGGGGGGGTCCAGGTGGGAGATGCCCGAGTAGGTCCCGGGGAGCTGCCCCCGAGCCCCTCACCGGGACAGCGGCAGCACCGGGGGCACCGCGGACCCTCCGCCGGTCCGGGGCTCGCTGTGGCATCCCGGGGCCACCGGGGGCTCGCTGTGACACACCGGGGGCTCGCTGTGACATCCCTGGGCACACCGGGGGCTCGCTGTGACACACCGGGGGCTCTGTCTGACACAGCGGGGGCTCGCTGTGACACCCCGAGGGCCCTGCCTGTGACACCCCGGGGGACACCGGGGGCTCTGTCTGACACCCCGGGGGCTCGCTGTGACACCCCGGGGGCCCTGCCCGTGACACCCCGGGGCACCCCGGGGGCCCTGCCCGTGACACCCCGGGGCACCCCGGGCCCGGCAGGGGCTCTCCCCCGCTGCCTGCCGTGCCAGGATGCTCGTCCTGTCGCTGTGGCAACGGGGGATAAAGGTTACCGGGACACCGGTCACAGCTGGGCATGTGCCGGGATGGGCCCCCCCCGCTCTTTGTTCCCACCGGGGCCCCGCTCCGGGGCTCCCCCTCTGCCCCAGCGACCCCCCGACACAGCCCCCCGAGGTGTCCCCGCCGTGTCCCCGCCGCGTCCCCCCGGCCTTGTGTCGCCCTGTCCCCACGTCCCGCTGACCTTGAGCGGCCCCCCCGGCCCCGGCGGCCCCTCGGCCCGGCCCCCCCGCCCCCCCGGGGCCCCTCATTAAGCGCCCTCTCCCCCCCCCCGCGGGTCGCGGGGGTCACGGGTAGCCCCTCAATGGGTTTAGGACCCAATTAACCTTCCCGGGTTCCTCCTGCAGTTAAACCCCCCCCGGGGGGGGGCTCGGAGGGGCTCGGGGGGAACCCGAGAGCTTTATGGCTCTGCCGCCCATAAAGCCTTTCCCTCCTTCTGTTCAGGAGCCATAAAACCCCCCGCGATTGCCCCGGGGGGGGCGAGCAGGGAGGGAAAATCATAATAATAACGGCAGGGGGGGCAGAGCCCGCGGGGCATCCGGCCGGGGGGCCGGGGCGGTGGCACCCCCGGCCGGGGGGAGGGAGGAGGGGCCGCCCCCTGCCCTTTATTTTGGGGGCCCCCGAGGGGCAGGAGGGGGGGCCCGGGAGGAGGAAAAAAAAATAAAAAACCCTCAGAGTGGCGTCAATTTTATGGGTAATAAAATTTCAAAGCCGCCCGAGCCGATTTAATGCCCGGGAAGGAAATTCGTCGGGGGGCGGCGCGGGGGGGGCACCGCCTGGCACTTCCCTCCCTTCCGCTCGCCCCTCGGGGGTCCCGCGGCGGGCGCAGGTGGAGAGACCCCCGGGAGGGGCTGGCGGCAAAGTCGCTGTGACCTGTCCCCTCCCTGCTGTCCCCTCCCTGCTGTCCCCTCCCTGCTGTCCCCTCCCTGCTGTCCCCCCTGGCGGCCCCTCGCTGTCCCCAGCGCGGCCTGTTGTCACCTTGTTGTCACCCTGTTGTCATCCTGCTGTCACCCCGTTGTCACCCCGTTGTCACCCCGCTTGTCACCCTGTTTGTCACCCTGTTTGTCACCCTGCTTGTCACCCCGTTGTCACCCTGCTGTCACCTCGCCCTGGGCCCTGGCAGGAGGTGCCGCGGGGACTGGGAGGTCACTGTGCCACCTGCCCAGTGCCCCCAGGCCTCTCCCAGTGCCAGGTTCTGGTGCTGCTCCCAGTGCCCAGTCCCACTGCTGACTGGTGCCAGTCCCAGTCCCCAGTGCCCAGTCCCAGCACCCAGTGCGAGGTCCCAACACTCAGTGGCTGATCCCAGTCCCCAATCCCAGTGCCAGGTCCCAGTCCCAGTGCCTGGTCTCTGTTTCCAGTTCCAGCTCCCAGTGCCTGATCTCAGGTCCCAGTTACCAGTCCCGAATCCCAGTGCCTGATCTCAGGTCCCAGTCCCAGGTCCCAGTACCCAGTGTCTGGTCTCAGTTCCCAGTCCCAGCTCCCAGTTCCAGGTCCCAGCACTCAGTCCCAGCTCCCAGTGCCTGATCTCAGTTCCCAGTCCCAGTCCCAGCTCCCAGTGCCTGATCTCAGTTCCCAATTCCAGTCCCAGCTTCCAGTGCCTGATCTCAGGTCCCAGGTCCAGTCTCAGTTCCCAGTCCCAGCACCCAGTCCCTGGTCCCAGCACCCAGTGCTGGGTCCAGCTGCTACTGCCAGTTCCCAGTCCCAGTTCCAGCACCCAACACCCAGTTCCAGCACCCAGTATCGGGTCCCAGCACCCAGTGCCAGGTCAGACCACTCAGCACCAGCTCCCAGTTCCAACACCCAGTACTCAGTGCCAGCTTCCAGCAACATAACAGGTCCCAGCTCCCTGTCCCCAGTGCCAGCTCCCAGTATGAGCTCCCACCTCCCAGTCCCCAGTGCCAGCTCCCAGTATTGGGTCCCAGCTCCCAGTATCAGGTCCCAGGTCCCAGTACCAGGTTCCAGCACCCTGTCCCCAGTCCCAGCTCCCAGTCCCCAGTGCCAGCTCCCAGTATCAGGTCCCAGCTCTCAGTATCAGGTCCCAGCACCCTGTCCCCAGTCCCAGCTCCCTGTCCCCAGTGCCAGCTCCCAGTATGAGCTCCCAGCTCACTGTATCAGGTCCCAGTTCCCAGTGTCAGCACCCGGTTCCCAATCCCAGCTCTCAGTGCCAGCTCCCAGTGTCCCTGTCCCAGTCCCCAGTGCCAGCACCTGGTCCCCAATCCCAGCTCTCAGTGCCAGCTCCCGGTGCCCCTGTCCCAGTCCCCAGTTCCATCTCCCAGTTCCCAGTGCCCCATCCTGGGGCTGCCGTGGCTGCACTGTCCCATCCCCACGTCCCTTGTCCCCATGTCCTGTGTCCCCGTGTCCCCACGTCCTGTGTCCCCACGTCCCTTGTCCCCGTGTCACGCGGGGCGTCTCCGCGGGACCCGCACGGACCGCGGGGGGGAACCGGGAGCCCCGGGGGGGGATCGGGGAACCCTGAGGAGGATCGGGAAGAGTCGGGGAGCCCCGAGGAAGGTCGGGGAGCCCCTGGGGGGGGGGGTCTGGAAGCCCCGAGGAGGGTCCTGGAGCCCCTGGGGGGGTCTGGGAACCCCGAGGGAAGATCAGGGAGCCCCGAGGAGGGTCTGGAAGCCCCAAGGAGGGTCCTGGAGCCCCTGAGGGGGTCTGGAAGCCCCAAGGAGGGTCCTGGAGCCGCCGGGGAGGATCTGGAAGCCCCAAGAAGGGTTCTGGAGCCCCCGGGGAGGGTCCTGGAGCCCCGGGGGGGGTGGTCTGGGAGCCCCGAGAAGGGTCCTGGAGCCCCTGGGGGGGGTCTGGGAGCCGCGGGGGGGAGGAAGCGCAGGATGGGGCGCCCCGAGGGGCCGGTGCCGGCGGGAGGGGAGGGCACCGGGACACCGGGAGGGGAACCGAGGGGGCAACCCGGGCCGGGGGGGGTGGGTCGGGGTGAGGGGAGTCCTCCGGCGAAGTTTGCAGCGGAACAAAGGGCGGCACTGACTTTCCTGGGCCATGCTGATGACGGTCTCGGTGGTGGCGTGGTACTCGTCCTCCTCCAGGTACTCGTCGTGCTGCAGAGAGTCCCCCTGGAAGTCGTGGAGGTCCAGGAGCTGCTGGAGCGGGGGGGCCTTGGGCAGCAGCTGCTTCACCACCTCCCGGGTGATGTTGGGCGCTTCCTTCAGCCGCAGCTTGCTCAGGATCTGCGACTTGATGCTCTCCAGCCGCAGCTCTTTGCTCTGCCGCCGCCACAGGCACACGGGGCAGGCGGGCTCGGAGGCGGGGGGCTGCTCCGGAGACCCCCCGCCCGCCAGCACGGCCAGGAGCGAGCCCAGCAACCACCACAGCGGGGCCATGCCGGGGGGGGAGACCAAAAAATACATCAAAACAAAAAAAAAAAAAAAAGAAAAAAGAAAAAAGAAAAGAAAGAAGAACAAGAAGAAGAAGAAGAAGAAGAAAAAAAACCGGCCAACCCTTCCCCACCGGGCCGCCCCCCCGCCCCGCTTCCACCGCAACGCGCAAGGGGGGGGAAGGCGGTAACGGCGGCGGGGGCGGGGAAGCGGCGACCCCGGGGGGGGCCGAAGGGGGGGGATGAAAAAAAGCGGCGGCGGCGGCGGCCCCGGGGTTTTATACCCCAAGAGAAGTGTGTCGTCAGCGGCCTTGATTGGCTGCGGGCGCACAAAAGAGGTTCTGGCAGGGGCTTGGCACCAGCCGCCGCCGGCCCCCCGAGCCCCGGGAACGGCCCCGCCGCTGCCGCCCGGTGCGCCCCGGACCCCCCGCCCGGGCCCGCTGAGGGGCGGGGAGGGGGGGGCGGCGCGGCCGGACCCGCAGCCCGGAGAGAGCCGAGGGGGATGCGCGTCCCGGCAAGTGCACCGCCCCCCCGGGAGGAGCGTCCCGAGCCCCCCCGGAATCCCCGGAGCCCCCCGGAGTCCTTCGGAACCCCCTGGCACCTCCGGAGCACCCCGGAATCCCCGGAGCCCCCCGGAGCCCCTCGGAACCCCCGGCATCCCCGGAGCCCCCCGGTACCCCCTTAGCCCCCCGGAATCCCCGGAGCCCCTCCGAACCCCCGAAGCCCCCCGGAATCCCCGAAGCCCCCCGGCGCCCCTCGGAACCTTCTGGCACCTCTGGAGCCCCCCTGGCACCCCCGCAGACTCCCCCGGCACCCTCGGAGCCCCCTCCCGGAGACTCCTCCGGCATCCCCGGAGACCCCCGGTGCTCCCTGGAACCCCCAGAGCCCCCAAGAATCCCCAGAAACCCCCGGAGCCCTCGGAGCCCCCCACGCAGCCCCGGAACCCTCTGGCACCTCCGGAGCCCCCCTGGCACCTCTGGAGTCCCCCGGAGACTCCCCCGGCATCCCCGGAGTCCTCTGAGCCCGCTGGCATCCCCGGAGCCCCCCGGCAAGCCCGGAGCCCCCCAGAACCCCCTGGAACACCCGGAATCCCTGGCACCCCCAATTCCCCCGGAGCTCCCAGGACCCCCCAGGAGCCCCCTGGCACCCCCGGAGCCCCTCTGGCACCTCTGGAACCCCTGGCACCCCCGGAGTCCCCGGGAGACTCTCCCGCAGCCCCCTGGCACCCTCGTAGCCCCCTGGCACCCCGGAGGGGCGAGGGCTGGCAGAGCCCGGCTCGGGGGAGCCCAGCAATGGGGCGGGGGTCGCGGGGCTCGCAGGGGGGGTGCCCACTCCGCCTGGCACCGGGAAGTGTCGCAGCCACCGGCAGAGGGTCCCAGGAGTCACAAGCACCACCACGCTCTGCCCGAGGGCACCCCGAGACCAATGTGGGGACCCCCCGTCTGACCGGGGAGACCCCTCCCCACTCCCGCCCCATCAGAACCATGGAGAGGGGAACGGGCACCGGGGACACCCCGCGGGGTGGGGGCGGCGGGGGCGGCGCGGGGCGGGGGGCACGGCCTGGGGGGGCGGGAGGGGGTGTCTCAGTGTGGGGGGCAGGTTTTGGGGGTCTCGGGATGTTTAGGGGTGTCCCGTTGCCCCCTCAGGTCCCATTTAAGGGGGGGGGCGGTGCCAGCGCGTCCCGCCAGGGGGCGCCACAGGCGCGGGTCCCGCAGCGCCCCCGCCCGGACAGGAGCGGAACTGCAGGGTCGGGGATTGGGGGGACCCAAAGGGGGACACCTCAGGGACATCATGGGGACCCCATGGGGACACCTCGGGGACACCTCGGGGACCTCACGGGGACACCACGGGGACCCCAAAGGGACCTCACGGGGCCCCCTCAGGGACACCACGGAGGCAGCGCCACCGCCCGGACAGGAGAGGAACTGCAGGGTCGGGGATTGGGGGGACCCAAAGGGGGACCCACGGGGACACCTCGGGGACACCTCGGGGACACCCCAGGGATCTCACGGGGACCCCATGGGGACACCTCGGGGGCAACGCCCTCGCCCGGACAGGAGCGGAACTGCAGGGTCGGGAACTGGGGGGGACCCAAATGGGGATCCCACGGGGACACCTCAGGGACCCCACAGGAACCTCACGGGGACACCACGGAGACCCCCCAGGGACCACATGGGGACCCCATGTGGCACCCCGGGGACAGCGTCACCGCGAGGCCACCACCGGAATTGCAGCCCCGAGGGGGGATTTGGGGGAGAACCCAAAGGGGACCCCAAGAAAACCCCACGGAGACCCCGCAGGAACCCCACGGTGACGTCATGGGGACCTCCTCAGGAACCCCCCCAGGAACCTCACGGGGACCCCCCAGAGACCCCACGGGGACACCAGGGGGACCCCATGTGGCACCCCGGGGGCAGCGTCACCGCGCGGGGATTTGGGGGGGACCCAAAAGGGGACCCTACGGAGACCCTTCAGAGACCCCCCAGAGACCCCCCAGAGACCCCCCAGTGACCCCCCAGAGATCCCATGGGGACCCCCCGGGGACCCCCCGGGTACAGCGGGGTCTCCCCCCGCCGCCCCGGTCTGACCCCCCACCGGGTTCGGGTTTCGGGAGGGGCAGGGGGGTCCCTGCGCCCCCGCCCCACGCGTGGGGGTCCCGCCCCTCTCGGGGGTCTCCCCGTGGTCGCTGCGCCCCCCCGGGCCGGTCCTGCCCCCCGGTATCGAGGGGGTTAAAGCTTTGCCGTGACGTGCCCGCCGTGCCCGCCCTCGGGGCCGCCCCTCGAGCTGTCACGGCCGGTAACGGAGCGGGAGCGGCCCCGGCGGGGCCGGGGGGTCCTGAGGGGTCCCGGGGGGGTCCCGGGGGTGGGGGCGCACCCGGGGGGGCAGCGGGGAGGGCACGGGGAGGGGTTGGGCAGCGATGGGTACGGGGGGGGCCCCATCGCACCTTCCGGGGCGGCCGCGGGGACCTCATGTCGCCACATCCACATGTCGCCGTGTCCCTCTGTCGCACATCCCGATGTCCCCCGTGTCCCCACATCCCTCGTGTCATGTCCCCACGTCCCCGTGTCCCTGCGTCCCCACAGCCTCATGTCCCATGTCCCCTTGTCCCCACGTCCCCATCCCCATGTCCCCACATCCCTTGTGCCCTCATGTCCCCCTGTCCCCACATCTCTTGTGTCCCCACGTCCCCATCCCACGTCCTCAAGTCCCCCCAATCCCACCCCCATGTCCCCTGTGTCCTCGTGTCCCCACGTCCCCATGTCCCCTGTGTCTCCCCATCCTCATGTCCCCACGTCCACGTCCCCTGTCACCCACCTCCCCCTGTCCCCTCATCTCCACATCCATGTCCCCTGTCCCCCTGTCCCCTCCCCTCCCGGGTGGGACCATTTCGGAGCTGAGCAGGACGGCCCATCCCTGGGCTCTGTCCCTCCCACCCTGGGTGGCAGCGGGGCTGCTGTGCCCGGGGGGTGCCCCCCAGCCCGGGCCATGGGGCTGGTGTCGCCCAGGGGTGCCCTGAGTTCCCTGTGCCCTGGGGGGTACCCTGCCCCTGTGCCCCCCAGCCCGGGGAGTGCCCTGAGCCCTGTGCCCCCCAACCTGGGGGGTGCCCTGCCCCTGTGCCCGGGGGGTGCCCTGAGCAGTGCCCTGCCCCTGTGCCCCCCAGCCCAGCCATGGGGCTGCTGTGCCCGAGGGGTGCCCCGAGCTGTGCCCTGAGTGCCCCTGTGCCCCCCAGCCCGGCCATGGGGCTGCTCCAGGCTCTCGTGGGGGTCTCGGAGAAGGCCGCGGAGCTGGCACGGCTGTGCCGGGGGGAGCGGGCGCTGTGCCAGCTCTTGGTGGCCGAGAAGACGGGCCCGGACAGGAACAGGCGGTTCCTGCAGGACTTCAAGACTCTGGCGGACGTTCTGATCCAGGAGGTCATCAGGCACGACCTGGGCAAGGAGGTGGGCACGGGGCAGGGGGGCCCGGGGGTGCCCCGAGCCACCTGTGCCACGCTGAACCCCCCTGTGTGCCCCCCGTGTGCCCCCCATGTGCCTCCTGTGTGTCCCCCCATGTGCCCTCCATGTGCCCCCCCGTGTGCCCCCCGTGTACCCCCCATGTTCCCCCCATGTGCCCCTCCATGTACCCCCCCGTGTGCTCCCCCATGTGCCACCCGTGTGCCCCCCATGCTCCCCCCATGTGCCCCCCGTATGCCCCCCCATGTGTTCCCCCGTGTGTCCCCATGCTCCCCCCCATGTGCCCCCCATGTGCCCCCCCATGTGTTCCCCCGTGTGCCCCCATGTGCCCCCCAATGTGCCCCCCCTTGTACCTCCCCTTGTGCCCCTCCAGTTCCCGGAGCTCCAGGGCCACATCCATGGAGAGGAGTCCAATGAGTTCAGGGACGTGCAGGGTGAGTGGGGGGCACGGGGGGCACGGGGGGCACGGGGGGCAGGGGTGGGGGTCCCTGTGCCAGAGCTGGGCTTGGGCTCTCTGTGCCAGGGCCCACAGGGCTGGAGTGGGGCGGGGGTCCCTGTGCCAGGACTGGAGCTGAGTTGGGGGTCCCTGTGCCGGGTCCATGGCTGGGTTGGGGGTCCCCATGCCATGCCCGTGGCTGGGTTGGGGGTCCCTGTGCCAGGGCTGGGGCTGAGTTGGGGGTCCATGGCTGGGTTGGTGGTCCCTGCACCCTGCCCATGGCTAGGTTGGGGGTCCCTGTGCCATGGCCGGGTTGGGGGTCCCCGCGCCCTGCCCGTGGCTGGGTTGGGGGTCCCTGTGCCATGGCTGGGTTGGTGGTCCCTGTGCCCTGCCCGTGGCTGGGTTGGGGATCCATGCCTGGGCTGGGGGTCCCTGTGCCATGGCTGGGTTGGGGGTCCCCGCGCCGTGCCCATGGCTGGGTTGGTGGTCCCTGTGCCATGACTGGGCTGGGGGTCCCCGCGCTGTGCCCACGGTTGGGTTGGGGGTTCCTGCGCCCCGCCCGTGGCCGGGTTGGGGGTCCCCGCGCCCCGCCCGCGGCTGACCCCGGCCCCCGCAGGTGGCCCGGTGGCCGTGCGTGTCTGTGCCACCCCCGCGGACACGGCGGCGCTGCTGCGGTCGGTGCTGGGCCCCGAGCCCGAGGCGGCCGAGCTGTTGGCACTCGCCGCGCACCGGGACGTGGTGCTGGAGGACCCCGAGCTGGGGGGCACCGACCCCGGCGTGTGCCCGCGGGACGTGGGCGTGTGGATAGACCCCATCGGTGAGGGGGGCACGGGGGGCACAGGGAGGGGTGTTGGGCACAGGGAGGGGCGCTGGGGACCCCCCGTGTGGATAAACCCCATCGGTGAGGGGGGCACGGGGGGCACAGGGAGGGGGGTGGGGACCTCCCGGGGGCCGCGAGGTGGGTACAGGAGGGGTGTTGGGGACCCCTCGTGTGGACAGACCCCATCGGTGAGGGGGGCATAGGGGGCACAGGGAGGGGTGTTGGGGACAGGGAGGGGTGTGGGGACCCCCCGTGTGGGCAGACCCCATCAGAGGGGCGTTGGGGACCCCCCGAGTGCCCCCGCTGAGCCCCGGCCGCGCCCCCAGACTCCACCAACGAGTACATCGCGGGGCGCGAGGATGTGCCCCCCGAGGATGGCATCGCCCCCGGGGGTCTCTGCTCTGCCCTGGTGCTCATCGGGGTCTTCGAGCGCCGCTCGGGCCGCCCCGTCCTGGGCGTCATCAACGAGCCCTTTTTCCGACGGGACCCCCTGAGTGGCAGGTGGGGGCACTGGGGGGGGGTCTGGGGGCACTGAGGAGACGCTGGGGGGGGTCTGGGGGGCACCGCGGGGACGCTGGGGGGGTCTGAGGGCACTGAGGGGGCACTGGGGGGGTCGGGTGGGCACCACGGAGACCTCCGGGGGTGCAGGGGGGGCCAGTGACGCTGAGAGGGGTCTGGGGGGGGCACCGCGGGGACCCCCGGAGGGGCGGGGGAGGGGGCAGTGGCACCACGGGGACCCCCAGGTAGTGGTGCTGAGGGGGGACAGGGGGTACCGCGGGGATCCCCGAGGGTGCCAGGAGGGCAGTGGCGTTGAGGAGGGGGCACTGCAGGGACCCCCGGGGTTGCGGGGGGTCCCGGTGGTGCTGAGGGTGGTCTGGGGGGCACCACGAGGGCGCTGAGGGGGGCACCACGGGGACCCCCAGATTGTGACGCTGAGGAGGGTCTGGGGGGCACCGCGGGGACCCCCAGGTGGGGGCGCTGGGGAGGGTCGGGGGGCACCATGGCGACCCCCAGGGGTGCGGCGGGTCAGGTGGCACTGAGGGGGGTCGGGGGGCACCACGAGGACCCCCGGACCGCAGGGGGTGATCCCGTGGCACTCCCCCTGTCCCCGCAGGTGGCACGGCAGGTACCACTGGGGGGTCGGGTGGGCACCGCGGGGACCCCCAGAGAGTGACGCTGCGGGGGGGGCACCACGGGGACCCCCGGGGGGTGCGGAGGGTCCGGTGGCACTGAGGGGGGCCTGGGGGGCACCGCGGAGACCCTCGGGGGGTGTGGGGAGTCCGGTGGCGCTGAGGGGGGTCGGGGGGCACCGCGGAGACCCCCAGAGGGTTTGGGGAGTCCGGTGGCACTGAGGGGGGTCAGGGGGCACCGCGGAGACGCTGAGGGGGTGCGGGGGGGTCCGGTGGCACTGAGGGGGGTTTGGGGGGCACCGCGGCGACCCCCGGACCGCAGGATGGGGTCCCGTGGCACTCCCCCCTGTCCCCGCAGGTGGCACGGCAGGTACCACTGGGGGGTCGCCCACGGGCCCACTCGGCTGTGCTCGCTGAGCCCCCCCGTGCCCCGCGCCGTGCCCCGCGTGGTGCTGAGCCGGGCAGAGGGGGCAGCGGTGCGGGGGGCTCTGGCCCCGCTGTGCGGGGGGCACCTGAGCCTGGCAGCGGGCGCGGGGTACAAGATGCTGTGCGTGATCCTCGGGCTCGCCGACTCGTACGTGCTGTCCGAGGGCAGCACCTTCGCCTGGGACTCCTGTGCCCCCCATGCCATCCTGCGAGCCCTGGGAGGGGGGGTGGTGGCCCTGGGGGCGGCCCTGCGGGCACGGAGGGAGGGGCACACCGGGGAGCCCCCCGAGGTGGTCTATAACCGCCCCGCGGAGGGGGCAGAGGGGGCACAGCGGTGGGCGAACAGCGGGGGCATCGTGGCTTATGCCAACCCGCAGCACCTGCGGGACGTGCTGGAGGCGCTGGGCACGGTGCCCGGGCTGTGAGACCCCCGGGGGGCACCGGGGAGGGGGCTGTGAGACCCCCGGGGGGCACCGGGGACGGGACTGTGAGACCCCCGGGGGGCACCGGGGGTGGGGGGCTGGCACCCCGGGGTGGGGGGTTTGGGGGGGGATTGACACCCTGGGGTGGGGGGGATGGAGGGGCTGAGACCCCGGGGTGGGGTCAGGGGTGTCAGGGACCCCGGGGTGGGGGTGTGGGGGGGCTGGCACCCCGGGGAGGGGGGGGATGGCACCCTGGGGTGGGGAGGATGAAGGGGCTGCGACCCCGGGTTTGGGGGGTCATGGGGGTCAGGGACCCCGAGTTTGGGGGGGGGAGCAGGGACCCCGGGTTTGGGGTCGGGGGGTCAGCGACCTTGGATTTGGGGGTTCAGAGGTGTCAGGGACCCCGGGTTTGGGGTCAGTGGGGGCAGGGCCCCTGGGTTTGGGGGTTCAGGGGGGTCAGGGACCCCGAGTTTGGGGGGTCAGGGGGGTCAGGGACCCCGGGTTTGGGGTCAGGGGGGTCAGAGACCCCTGGAATTGGGGTCAGAGACCCCTGGAATTGGGGTCAGGGTCCCCCAGGTTTGGGGTCAGGGTCCCCCAGGGTTGGGGTGCCCGAGCCCCCCCTGCCCGCGGGGTGCAGGGTCGGGGTGGGAGCTCCGAGCGCCGCGTCCCCTGGGCAGGACCCCCCCTTGTCCCCCCCTTGTCCCCGCGTGTCCCCCCGATGTCCCCCCTTGTCTCCGCGTGTCCTCCGATGCCCCCCCATGTCCCCACATGTCCCCCCCTTGTCCCCGCGTGTCCCCCGATGTCCCCCCATGCCGCCCCCTCCTCAATAAAGTGTCGCTGTCCCCCCCGTGTCGCCGCTGTCCCCCCGTGTCGCCGCTGTCGGGGCGGGCCCGGGGAGGGGCCGGGGCGGGCCCGGGTCCTGTTGACTCGCCCCGGTCCCATCACATGATCGGGGAGCGCTCGGGAAGGACGGGAAGGAAACGGCACCGGGAGCGCCGGGAACACCGGGTGGGGAGGGGACCGGGACCACCGGGAATGGGTGGGGAGGGGACCGGGACCACCGGGAATGGGGGGGGAGAGGGACCGGGACCACCGGGAATGGGGGGGGGGGGGACGGGACGGCTCCGGGACCACCGGGATCACAGGGAACTGCGGGGGGAGAGGCACCGGGAACTCGGGACCGGATGGGTAAAGGCGTCGGGACCACCGGGAATGGGGAGGGAGCGACACCGGGACCTCCGGGATCATCGGGAATGGCGGGGGAGAGGCACCGGGAACGGCGGGATCACCGGGAATAAGGGGGGAGGCGCATCGGGAACTTGGGAATGGAGGGGGGAGAGGCACCGGGACCGCCGGGAAGGTGGAGGGAGCGACACCGGGACCACCGGGATCACCGGGAATAAGGGGGGAGAGGCACCGGGACCTGTTGGGGGGAGACACCGGGACCACCGGGAATGGGGGGAGAAGCACCGGGAATTCGGGAATGGGAGGGGAAACGGCTCCGGGACCACCGGGATCAACAGAACCGGGGCGGGGAGTAGCCCCGGGACTATCGGGAATGGGTGGGGGAGGCACCGGGAACTCGGGAAGTCCCTGGAGAGGGGGTGGAGAGCGGGGGGGGCAACCGGGAATGAGCGGAGGAAGCGGGGGGGGGAACCGGGATCGGGTGGGAACAGCCCCGGGAACTCTCCGGTAGCGCCGGGATCGGGGCGGGTGGAGATACTGGGGGGACCGGGAGGGAGCGGGGCCGGGGGCTGTGCGGGGACTCCGGGGGTCGGTGCTCGGGATCGGGGCCCGGGGTCGGTGCCCAGGGAGAGGGGCCCGGGGATCGCCCCCCGGGGGTCCCACCGGGCCCGGTGCCGGTGCCGGTGCTGAGCGGGGACTCCCCCAGGACGAGCCATGGCGGTCGAGGGGGGCATGAAAGTCGTGAAGTTCTTGGTTTTCTTCTTCAACTTCATCTTCTGGGTGAGTGCGGGGCGGGGGGCACCGAGGGGCACGGGCAGGGGCACCGAGGGGCACGGGCAGGAGGGTCCTTTGCCCCTCGCCATGTCCCCCAGACCCCGAGTTGGGGGTCCCGGGTTGGGGCAGAGCGACCCAACCCCGCTGTGCCCCCCATACCCCGCAGATCCTGAGTTGGGGGTCCCGGGCACCGCTTTGGGCGCTCAGGGGGGCACCGAGGGGCACGGGCAGGGGGTCCCGGCGGGGGGGCATAGAGCCCCAACCCCCCTGTGTCCCCCCATATCCCACAGATCCCGGGCACCGCTTTGGGCACTCAGGTGGGCACCGCTGTGCCCACTGTGGATCCCCCCACAGCCACTTCTGGGGGTCCCGGGTTAACGAAGGGGGGGGTGCCCAGCCCTGGCACCATCGTGGGGACCCCCCGCGTGCCCGGGGCCCCCTGGGGGGGTGGGGGGGTGATAAGCGGGGCGGGTTTGGGGAAGTCGGGGGTGAGGAAAGAGGCGCGGGAGCCCAACGGCTGCTTTGGGGGGTTGGGGGGGGCGTGGGAGGGGGTCCCGGGGGGGGTCCCGAGTGGGGGGGTCCCGGGGGGGCTTCCCGGCTGCTCTTCCCCCCCATCCCCCCCACCCCCGCAGGGAGTGCCGGGTCCCCCCCCCCCGGTCCCGCCGGGCTGAGTCACCCCTGGAGGGCCGGGGGGGACGCGGGGGGGGACGCGGTGGCACTGCGGGACACGGTGCCAACCCCCCCCCGTGCCCCCCCAGGCGTGTTTGGGCAGCGGCCGCAGAGCCCACGCCCCGTGGGCAAACAGGGCACGGCCCGGGGGGGCAGCGGGGGGTCCGGGGAGGGCACGGGGGGCGCGGGTGGGCAGGGACAGACCCCGCAGACGGGAGGGGCGAGGGGTCCTGATCAACCACCCCCCTCCCCCCCCATGGGCACCCCTCGGTCCGTGGGCACCCCCCGGGCACGGGGCTGGTTCCAGAGCCCCCTCCGGGGCCTCTCGCGTGGCCGGAAGGGACGGACTTCCTGGACCTTCCGGGAGCGCCAGATGTGCCACCCCCACATCCAGCTGTGCCACCCCCATTCCAGCTGTGCCCACATCCAGCTGTGCCCACATCCAGCTGTGCCACCCCCATTCCAGCTGTGCCAACCCATTCCAGTTGTGCCCACATCCAGCTGTGCCCCCATTCCAGCCGTGCCACCCCCACATCCAGCTGTGTCCCCATTCCACCTATGCCACCCCCACCTCCAGCTGTGCCACCCCCACATCCAGCTGTGCCCCATCCCAGCTGTGCCACCCCCATTCCAGCTGTGCCACCCCCACATCCAGCTGTGCCACCCCTCACTTCCAGCTGTGCCACCCTCACATCCAGCTGTGCCCCCATTCCAGCTGTGCCCCCCCCCCCAGGTGGCACAGGGGGGTCCCAGCACTCTGTGCCCCCCCCAAGGTGGCACAGAGGGGTCCCAACGCTCTGTGCCCCCCCCAAGGTGGCACAGGGTGGTCCCAGCACTCTGTGCCCCCCAAGGCGGCACAGGGGGTTCCCAACACTCTGTGTCCCCCAAGTGGCACAGGGAGGTCCCAGCACTCTGTGCCCCCCAAGGTGGCACAGGGGGTTCCCAACACTCTGTGTCCCCCAAGGTGGCACAGGGGGGTCCCAACGCTCTGTACCCCCCCAGGTGTGCGGCGTGGCGCTGATCGCCATTGGCATCTATGCCCAGGTGGCCCTGGGCAGGGCCCTGGTGGTCAGTGGGGGCACCTCGGGGGGCTCCCCCGTGGCCATCGTCGTGTTGGGCGTTCTCGTCTTCTTCATCTCCTTCTTCGGCTGCTGCGGGGCCTGGAAGGAGAGTCACTGCCTGGTGGCCACGGTGAGACCCCCGGGCACCGCGGGCACCTCTGGGGCACCACAGGGACCCCCCCGGGGCACCCCAGGGACAACCCAGGGACCCCCACCCCTTCTGGGGACCCCCCCGGGGCACCCCAGGGACAACCCAGGGACCCCCACCCCTTCTGGGGACCCCCCAGGGACACCTCAGGGACCCCCACCCCTTCTGGGGACCCCCCAGGGACCCCCACCCCTTCTGGGGACCCCCCAGGGACACCTCAGGGACCCCCACCCCTTCTGGGGACCCCCCAGGGACCCCCACCCCTTCTGGGGACCCCCCAGGGACACCTCAGGGACCCCCACCCCTTCTGGGGACCCCCCAGGGACCCCCACCCCTTCTGGGGACCCCCCAGGGACACCTCAGGGACCCCCACCCCTTCTGGGGACCCCCCAGGNCCCCCAAGGGACCCCCACCCCTTCTTGGGACCCCCCAGGGACACCTCAGGGACCCCCACCCCTTCTGGGGACCCCCCAGGGACCCCCACCCCTTCTGGGGACCCCCCAGGGACACCTCGGGGCACCCCAGGGACACCCCAGGGACCCCCACCCCCTACGGGGACCCCCCCAGGGACCCCTCGGGGCACCCCAGGGATACCCCAGGGACCCCTCAGGGACCCCTCAGGGACCCCCTGGGGCACCCCCCGGGACACCCCAGGGACCCCTCAGGGACCCCCACCCTCCCCAGGGACCCCCTCAGAGACCCCCGGGACCCCCCGTGGGACCCCCTGGGGGCATCCAACCCCATCAGAGACCCCCCCAAGAGACCCCCGGGACACCCCCAGAGACCCCCACCCCCCCTGGCGGCACCCAACCCCAACAGAGACCCCCCTAAGAGACCCCCGGGGCACCCCAGGGACACCCTGGGGACACCCCCTGGGGACACCCAACCACAATAGAGACCCCCACAAGAGACCCCCAGGACCCCCTGGGACACCCCAGGGACCCCCAGAGACCCCCACCCTCCCTGGGGACCCCCTCAAGAGACCCCCACCCTTACCAGGGAACCCCCTCAGAGACCCCCGGGACCCCCCCGGAGCACCCCAGGGACCCCCACCCTCCCTGGGACCACTCAGAGACCCCCGGGATCCCCCAGGGCACCCTCAGGGACACCCCCTGGGGGCACCCAACCCCAACAGAGACTCCCACCCTCCCCAAGGATCTCCCCCAAGAGACCCTCCCCAGGGACACCCTCAGGGACCCCCAAGCCCCACCAGAGACCCCGGTGCCCCGTGACCGCCCCTGTGCCCTCTTATGCCCCCCTGACCCCCCTGTGCCCTCCTGACCTCCCCTGTGCCCCCCTGACCCTCCTATGCCCCCCTGACCCCCCTGTGCCCCTTGACCCCGCTGTGTCCTCCTTGACCCCTCTGTGCCCCCTCTCCCCCCTGTGCTCCCGACCCACGTTGTACCCCCCATGCCCCTTGTGCCCCCCCTGACCCTCCTGACCCCCCCGACCCCCCTGTGCCCCTCTGACCCCCCTATGCCCCCTGTGCCCCCCCTGTGCCCCCCAGTTTGCCATCCTGCTCAGCATCATCTTCCTCGTGGAAGTCGCCGCTGCCGTCGCCGGTTACGTCTTCAAGGACAAGGTGGGCACACGAAGGGCACTGCCCCCTTTCCTGGGGACCCCCCAGTGCCCCCCATTGACCCCCAATGACCCCCCCCGTGCCCCCCATGCCCGCTGTGCCCGCAGGTGCGGTCGGTGCTGCGGGAGGGGCTGGCCCAGGCCATGCACAGCTACGGGAAGGACAAAGCTCTGAGCGAGGCTCTGGATGGGCTGCAGAGGGAGGTGAGTGCTGGGTTGGGGGGCACGGGGGAGGTGCCAACCCCCCCTGCTGACCCCCCCGGGGTTGTGCCCACCCTTGCCCTGGCAGTTCGAGTGCTGTGGGGTGGACAATTACACGGACTGGGCATCCATCGAGCCCTTCGGTGCCAACGACACCGTGCCCAGGTCCTGCTGCCGCCTCAACAGCACGGCCTGCAACGTCCACCCGACCCCCCGGACGGTGTACGAGAGGGTGAGACCCCCCTGTGCCCACCCTGTGCCCACCCTGTGCCCACCCTGTGCCCCCTGTGCCAACCCTGTGCCCCCCTGTGCCCACCCTGTGCCCCCTGTG
>CM031074.1:2149140-2159661 GCA_013398505.2 Rhegmatorhina hoffmannsi
GGAGGGGACTGGGGGGCACGAGGAAGGGGCTCAGGGGCACGGCTGGGCAGCGGCTGTGTGCCAGGGGGCATGGGCAGGAGTCTGGGGGCACGGGGAGGGGGCTCAGGGGCACAGCTGGGCAGGGATTGTGTCCCAGGGGGCACAGGGAGGGGGCTGGGGGCAGGGCTGGGCAGGGGAGGGGAGGGGGCTCAGGGGGCACAGGGAGGGGGCTGGGGGCACAGCTGGACATGGACTGTGTGCCAGGGGCATGGGGAGGGGGCTGGGGGCACAGCTGGGCAGGGGCTGTGTGCCAGGGGCACGGGGAGGGGGCTCAAGGGCACGGGGAGGTGGCTGGTGGCACGGCTGGGCAGAGGAGGGAGCTCAGGGGGCACGGGGAGGGGGCTGGGGGCACGGGGAGGGGGCTGGGGGGCACGAGGAAGGGGCTCAGGGACACGGCTGGGCAGGGGCTGTGTCCCACAGGGCATGGGGAGGGGGCTGGGGGCACGGCTGGACATGGACTGTGTGCCAGGGGCATGGGGAGGGGGCTCAGGGGGCATGGGGAGGGGTCTGGGGGCACAGCTGGGCAGGGGCTGTGTGCCAGGGGGCACGGGGAGGGGACTGGGGGCACGGGGAGGGGGCTCAGAGGCACAGCTGGGCAGGGGCTGTGTGCCAGGGGGCGAGGGGAGGGGGCTCAGGACCAGTGCCAGGGTGGGACATCATGTCCTGGGGGTCCCAGGTGCCCTGGGGGTCTCAGGTGCCACCCCCCCCTCTCTGCCAGGCGGTTCGAGCTGGACAGGGACCCCCAGCGTGCCCGGTACTGTGCCCAGTGTGGGGGGCTGCACCCGGCCGAGGAGGGCGACCTGTGGGCAGAGTCCCACCTGCTGGGGCTGCGCATCACGTACCTGGCACGGATGGAGGGCAGGGTGTACGACGTCACCGGTGGGTGCCAGGGCGGGGGAGACCCCAGACCCACCGGGGGGGCCCAGACCCAGGGGGAGACCCCAAACCCCGTCTCAGGGGGTGATGAAGCCCCCAGACCCAGAGGGAGCCCCCAAACCCAGGAGGACCCCCCAGACCCAGTCCCAGGGGGTGATGAAGCCCCCAGAGTCAGGGGAGCCCCCAGATCCAGAGGGAACCCCCAGACCCAGGGGAAGCCCCCAGACCCAGTGGGTGCCCCCAGACCCAAGGGGAGCCCCCAGACCCAGAGGGAGCCCCCAGACCCAGTGGGTGCCCCCAGACCCAGGGGAAGCCCCCAGACCCAGAGGGAGCCCCCAGACCCAAGGAGAGCCCCCAGATGCAAGGAGAGCCCCCAGACCCAAGGGAAGCCCCCAGACCCAGAGGGAACCCCCAGACCCAGGGGGTGCCCCCAGACCCAGTGGGAGCCCCCAGACCCAGAGGGAACCCCCAGACCCAGAGGGAACCCCCAGACCCAGGGGGTGCCCCCAGACCCAAGGGGAGCCCCCAGACCCAAGGAGAGCCCTCAGATCCAGGGGGTGCCCCCAGACCCAGGGGGAGCCCCCAGACCCAGAGGGAGCCCCCAGACCCAGGGGGTGCCCCCAGACCCAGAGGGAGCCCCCAGACCCAGGGGGTGCCCCCAGACCCAGAGGGAACCCCCAGACCCAAGGGGAGCCCCCAGACCCAGTCCCAGGGGGTGATGAAGCCCCCCCATCCCCAGGGGGTTCCACAGCCCCATCCTGGGGGTCCCACCACCTGTGTCCCCCCCTGGGTTCCCCCTGACGGGTGGTCTCTCTGTGCCCCCCAGAGTGGGCAGGCTGCCAGCGCGTGGGCATCTCCCCGGACACCCACCGTGTCCCCTACCACCTGTCCTTCGGTGCCAGGGCGGCCACCACGGCCGGACGGCAGCGGTCAGTGCCCGGGGGCACCGGGGGGGCTTGGGGTGGCACTGGGGACTTGGGGGGGGGGGCACTGGGGACATGGGGGTGGCACTGGGGACTTGGGGGTGGCACTGGGGACATGGGGGGGCACTGGGGACATGGGGGTGGCACTGGGGACATGGGGGGGCACTGGGGACATGGGGGGGCACTGGGGACTTGGGGGGGGTGGCACTGGGGACTTGGGGGGTGACAGTGGGGACTTGGGTGGTACTGGGGACATGAGGGGTGACACTGAGGACTGGGGGGTGGCACTGGGGACTTGGGGGGTGGCACTGGGGACATGAGGGGTGACAGTGGGGACTTGGGTGGCACTGGGGAATTGGGGGGTGACACTGAGGACTTGGGGGATGGCACTGGGGACTTGGGGGATGGCACCTCCAGGACCACCCCCAAGGGAACCGCCCCAACCCCCTCTGTGCCCCCAAGGGCAGCCCCCCAAGGGCACCCCCTGACCCCCTCTGTGCCCCCCAAGGGCAGCCCCCAGACCCCCTCTGTGCCCCCCAAGGGAGCCCCCCCCAACCCCCTCTGTGCCCCCCCAGGAACCCCCCCAAGGGAACCCCCTCGGACCTCCAGGATTTCCTCACCAGGGTCTTTCAGTGCCCCCCAACCCCCGGGGGGCCCTTCCCGGTGCCCCCCACCCCCCCCGGGGGGGCCTTCCCGGTGCCCCCCACCCCCCCCGGGGCCGCAGCGCCCCCCGGGGCCCCCCCCAGGCCCGAGGGGGTCGCCCCCCGGGGGGACACGAAGCACAAGAGGAGGAAGAAGCTGAGGCGGCCCCTCCCCCGCTGAGGGGGCCCGTCCCTTCCCCTCCCCCCAAAGGGCTTCTTGGAATAAAGGATTTATTTTTGGGTTTGTTTTTATGAAAGGGATGAAAATGTGGGTTTGGAAAGGGGGGAAAAAGGGGGGAAGGGAAAAAGAGGAAAAAAGGGGAAAAAAAGGAAAAAAAGGAAAAAGAGGAAAAAAGGTAAAAAAGGAAAAAGGGAAAAAAGGGAAAAAGAGGAAAAAAGGGGAAAAGGGGAAAAAGGTAAAAAAAGGAAAAAAAAGGAAAAAAGGAAAAAAGGGGAAAAAAGGTAAAAAAAGGAAAAAGGGAAAAAGAGGAAAAAAGGTAAAAAAAGGAAAAAGGGAAAAAGAGGAAAAAAGGGGAAAAAAGGTAAAAAAAGGAAAAAGGGAAAAAGAGGAAAAAAGGGGAAAAGGGGAAAAAGGGAAAAAAGTAAAACAAGGGAAAAAGGGAAAAAAGTAAAACAAGGGAAAAAGGGAAAAAAGTAAAAAAAGAAAAAAAAGGAAAAAAGGGAAAAAGAGGAAAAAAGGGGAAAAAAGGTAAAAAAGGAAAAAGGGAAAAAAGGGAAAAAGAGGAAAAAAAGGGGAAAAAAGGAAAAAAGGGAAAAAGAGGAAAAAAAGGGGAAAAGGTGGAAAACGGAAAAAAGGGGAAAAAGGGGAAAAAAGTAAAAAAGGTAAAAAAAGGAAAAAGGGGAAAAAGTGAAAAAAGGGGAAAAAAGTAAAAAAAAGGGGAAAAGGAAAAAGGGGAAAAGTTAGAAAGGTGAAAAAAGGGGAAAAATAAAAAAGGGGAAAAAAGTAAAAAAAGGTAAAAAAGGCAAAAAAGGAAAAAAGGGGGAAAAGTAAAAAAAGGTTAAAAAAGGAAAAAAGTAAAAAAAGGAAAAAAGGGGAAAAAAGTAAAAAAAAGGTTAAAAAAAGGATAAAGGGGAAAAAGTAAAAAAGGGGGAAAAAAGGTTAAAAAAAGGGGAAAAGGAAAAAATAAAAAAGGTTAAAAAAAGGGAAAAAGGGGGAAAAGTTAAAAAAGGTAAAAGAAAGGAAAAAGGTAAAAATAGTAAAAAAAGGTAAAAAAGGGGAAAAGGGTTAAAAATAAAAAAGGGTAAAAAGGTAAAAGAGTAAAAAAAAGGTAAAAATGGTAAAAATAGAAAAGTGTAAAAAGGTAAAAAAGGTTAAAAAGTAAAAATAAAAAAGGGTAAAAAAGGTAAAAACGGTAAAAAAGGGGGAAAAAAAGGGGGGAAAAATAGGTTAAAAAGGGGAAAAAACCCCAAGGAACATGAGTTGGTTTTGTGCCACCCCGGCGGGTGTGACACCTCTCCAGGCGCTCATTCCCTTGGGAATGCTCCGGTGGGAGCTGCTCCCACCCCATCCCTGCCTCCCATTCCCTTGGGAATGCTCCGGTGGGAGCTGCTCCCACCCCATCCCTGCCTCCCATTCCCTTGGGAATGCTCCGGTGGGAGCTGCTCCCATCCCATCCCGCCTCCCACGGGTGGATCCTGCATTCCTGGATCCCCATCCCGCCCTTCCCGGAGTTCCTGGAGCGCTTCTCTCCCTCCTTCCCTCCCGTCCTCGCCCTGTCCCGGCGCCGCTCCCACCTCCACTCCCAGGGAATCGCTTCCCACCGCCCACTCGGAGCTCCCGAGCCCACAAAAGCCTTGGCTGGAATCCTGAAACTGCGGGAGCGGCCCCGGTTGCCCTTTCCAAGCTCGTCCCAGCGATCCCCCCGGAGCCACGGGATCCATCCCCGGATCCATTCCGGGTCCATCCCTGAATCCAGGGAGCTCAGAGCTCCCAGAGCCACGGGATCCATTCCCGGGTCCATCCCCGGGTCCATCCCCGGGTCCATCCCCGGATCCATCCCCGGATCCATTCCCGGGTCCATCCCCGGATCCATTCCTGGATCCATCCCCGGGTCCATCCCCGGGTCCATCTTTGATCCATTCCCGGACCCGTTCCCGGATCCATCCCCGGATCCATCTCTGGATCCATCCCCGAACCCATCCCCAGATTCATTCCCGGATCCATCCCCAGACCCATTCCCGAATCCATCCCGGGATCCATCCCCCGATCCATTCCCGGATCCATCTCCGATCCATTCCCAGACCCATCCCCGGGTCCATCCCCGGACCCATTCCCGGATCCATCCCCAGACCCACCCTCGGATCCATCCCCGGGTCCATCCCCGGGTCCATCCCCCGATCCATCCCCGGACCCATTCCCGGCTCCAGGTTGCTCAGAGCTCCCGGAGTGACACCGGGAATGTCCCAACAAGGAGTTTTCCCGACTCCCACCCCCCTCCCCGGGCCATGGGAACCCTCGTGCTCCGTGTGCGCCACTTTTGGGATGCTTGTCCCAAAATAACCCCCTGCAGAGGGGTCGGAGGGGTCGGAGGGGACGGGGCGGGGGGTCCCGGGGCGGGACGAGGCCGTGGGACACTTTTGCTGCTGGAAATCCCCATCCCAAAGGAATCCCGGGGGGATTGTGGGCACTAATCCGGAGCAGCTGCTCCCAGGAACGGGGGGGAGCTCCAAGCCGGGACCCCCGAGGGTCCATCCCGGGGCTGAGCTCCGGTTGGGCTCATTTTATGGGAAAACAACCCGGATTTGGAGCCTCCGGAGCGAGGTTGGGTTTGTTCCTGCCCCGGCAGGTTTTGGGGTCCCCTCGGAGCCATCACCAACCCCAGTCCTGGTTCATCCTCCTTCCCAAGGCGCTTCCCGGTCCTCCCGCACTTCCCCCTCCCCCGGGAGCCCCTCGGGAATGGGACTATTCCCGTCCTCCCCTCCCATCCCGTTCCCACGACCGGGAAGGGGTTTGGGCTGGAGAGTGGGGAGGGAGAGCGTGGGGTGGTCTTGGAGGGGCAAATGGGGGGCACAGACCCCCCCCGGGCACTCCCTGGTGCCCCCCAAAGGTGGGGAGGAAGAGCTGGGGGTGCCCCCAGCGGCGCTGGAGCTCCTTCACACGGCCCTGGCAGCTCCCAGAGATCTCCGAAGGCCTTTGGAGAGCAGATAAAAATAGCCAGGGAGGTGGAAAATATGACAAACCCCCCGAAACCCCCCCAAAAAACGGCCTGTGGGGCGTGGACTGAGCTGGGGTCAGGGAAACTCCCGGGGGTCCCGGCACTGCTGAGCCCCCTGGATGTTCCTGGGGGTCCCGGCACTGCTGACCCCCCCCTGAATATTCCCGGGGGTCCCGGCACTGCTGACCCCCCTTGAATATTCCTGGGGGTCCTGGCACTGCTGACCCCCCATATCCCGAATATTCCCGGGGGTCCCGGCACTGTTGACCCCCCTTGAATATTCCTGGGGGTCCCGACACTGCTGACCCCCCATATCCCGAATATTCCCGGGGGTCCCGGCACTGCTGACCCCCCATATCCCGAATATTCCCGGGGGTCCCGGCACTGCTGACCCCCCCTGAATATTCCTGGGGGTCCCGGCACTGCTGACCCCCCCATGTCCTGGATATTCCCGGGGGTCCCGGCACTGCTGACCCCCCTTGAATGTTCCTGGGGGTCCCGGCACTGCTGACCCCCCATATCCCGAATATTCCCGGGGGTCCCGGCGCTGCTGACCCCCCGTATCCCGATTATTCCCGGGGGTCCCAGCACTGCCGTTCCATCCGTGCCCCCCGCGTCTCGCCCCGCTGAGCCCCACCCCGGGGTGGGACCCCCGGGGGTTCCCCCGCACGGGTGGGCGGGACCGACGGGCCGAGCCCCCTCCCCGGGCCCGCCCGGGCTCCTCCCGCGGGCCGGGCGGTGACAGCGGCGGGGCCGGGCGGTGACAGCGGCGGTGACAGCGGCGGGATGGAGGGTCCCCACGCGGGGTCCCGGAGCCGGTGGCGGTGCCGGTGGGTGCCGTGGCTCGCCCTGAGGGTCCTGGCGGTCGCCGCCTTCAACCTGGACACCGTGAGCCCCGTGCTGAAGGACGGGGAGCGGGGCAGCCTCTTCGGGGCTGCTGTGGCGCTGCATCGGCAGCTCAGCCCGGAGCCCGCGGGGTGGTGAGTGCGGGGGGCTCGGGGGGGACAGACCCCCGCGGGTGGGGGAAGCAAAGAGTGGGGATGGGGGAGATCGACCCCCGGGGAGGAGGGGAACGACCCCCAGGAATGGGGAGAACAACCCCCGGAGGTGGGGGGACCGACCCCCAAGGATGGGGGGACTGACCCTTGGGGATGGGGGGACCGACCACCGGGAATGGGAGACCCGAAACTGGAGATGGGGGGACCGACCCCCGGGGATGGGGGGAACGACCCTCGGGGATGGGAGGACCGGAAAGCCGAGCTGGGAGCGCCGGGAGCCCCCGAGCTGGGGGGAACCGGGAACGCCGGGGATGGCGGGACGCTGTTCCCGGGATTGGGGGGCACGGGGAGCCCCCGGGACTGGGGGAACCGGAGACCTGTGCTGGGTGAGACCGGGAGAGCCGCAGGGCTGGGGGAACCCCCCCACCCGCGCTGCGGACACGAGGGGACAGTGACAGGCGCGGAGTGGCCGCCGGCGCCGCCCGGGATTATTCAGCATTAACGGGGGACGGAGGGAGAGAGGGGAGGGCTGGGGGGGCTCGGGGGGCATCGCCGCATCCTCGGGGCGCTCGGGTGGATGGAGCCCCCCGGTTGGGTCCCCCCCGTGCCCGCCGCCTCCCTCGTGCCCGCGGCAGCGGCAGCGAACGCCCACCCGCGACTGCCAGGCCCGTGTCCCCGTCTGTCCCCCGTGTCCCCGTCTGTCCCCCGTGTCCCTGTCCCCAGTGTCCCCCCTGTCCCTGTCTCCGTGTCCCATGTCCCCCGTGCCCCCCAACTCTCGTCTCTCCTGTGCCTTCACCCTCCCGTGTCCTCTGTCCCCCTGTTCCCTGTCTCCATGTCCCTTCTGTCCCCGTGTCCCTTGTGTTCCTCTTTCCCACCTGGCAGCCCCCGGGGTGCCCCTGAAGGGGTCTCAGCCACGGGGACCCCCGGAGCGGGCAGTCCTGTTGGCACTGCCACCTGCGTTGGCCCCCTCCGAGCCCCCCCATGCCCTTCCCAGCCCGGTGGCGTCGGTGTCGCCGTTGTCACCGCTGTGTCACCCTCCTCCTGCCCGCGCCGCGTTCTTGGCATCGAGGGCGGGTTTTGGCTCCCGGTGCCCACTGCGGGTGTTTTGGGCCCCGCGCTGGGCTCGGTCCCACCGGCCCCGCACCCGCGACCCCCGCCCGTGCCCCCGGACCCCTCGGGGGGTGCCCCGGCCCCGCTCCGGGGGGCACCCGGTGCCTCCCTGTGCCTCCCTCCTTTTTTGGGCATGTTGCTGCGGGGTTATTTTGAGTGAATTCCAGTTTATTTTTACCGGCTCTGTCTCTGTGCCACCCCCCGGGGCTCCGCCGTGTCCCCAGGCCACCAACCCCCCCGGGGGACACAGGCCGGAGGTGGCGCGGGGCCACCGAGGAGGAGCCGCCGGTGACACCGGACCGGTCCCCACGCAGTGCCACCCTCGGGGACCGCGGGGCGGGGGTCGGGGTGCCCCGGTGGGGGTCGGGGTGCCCCGGTGGGTGTCAGGGAGTGTGTGTGGGGTGCGGTGTGTGCCACCCCCCGTGCCCACACGTGCGCTGAGCTGCGGCTGAGCCCTGGGAACGGTGCCGGGGCAGCAGCTGCTCGGCCGGGCTGGCACCGCCCGGGCACGGGGACATCGGTGTGGGCGTGTGACAGCTGGGGGGGACCCGGGGGGGGGCTCTGGGTGGGCTCTGGGTGGGCAGCGCAGCCCCCACTGCCGTCGTGGGGGGCACCTGACGGGGGTCTCTGCCCTGCCAGGCTGCTGGTGGGAGCCCCCCAGGCTCTGGCGCTGCCCAGCCAAGGTGCCAACCGGACCGGGGGTCTCTTTGCCTGCCCGCTGACCCCCGAGCTCTCCGACTGTTGGCGGGTGCCCATCGATGAGGGGGGTGAGCTGCGAGCCCGGGGAGGGTTCCGGGGGGTCCCGTGGGGGGCTCCGGGGGGTCCCGGGGGGTCCGGGGGGGTACTCCGGGGGGTCCCGGCGGGGTCCAGGGGATCCTGTGCGGGTCCGGGGGGGTTCCGGGGGGTCCCTGGTGGGTCCGGGGGGTCCCGAGGAGGGCTCCGAGGGATCCCAGGGGGGTCCGGGGGGTCCCGGAGGGGTCCGGGGGGTCCGGGGGTTCCCGGGTGGGTCCGAGGGGTCCCGAGGGCGGTTCCGGGGGGTCCCGAGGGGGGCTCCGGGAGGAGGGGGCGCTCCGGGGGGTGGTCCCGGCGGGGCTGACCCTGCCCCGTGCCCACCCCCGCAGTGGACCCACAGCGGGAGAGCAAAGAGAACCAGTGGCTGGGGGTGAGCGTGAAGAGCCAAGGAGCCGGGGGCAAGATCGTGGTGAGCGCCGGGGCAGGGGAGGAGGGGGCTGTGGGGGTTTGGGGGGTGTCCGGACACGCCGCGACCCCCCTGGGTGCCCCCCCAGACCTGCGCCCACCGGTACGAGGTGCGGCACCGGGTGCGGCAGCCTCTGGAGACGCGGGACGTGATCGGGAGGTGCTTCGTGCTGAGCCAGGACCTGCGGGTGAGGGACGAGCTGGACGGCGGCGAGTGGAAGTTCTGCGAGGGGCGAGCGCAGGGCCACGAGCGCTTCGGCACCTGCCAGCAGGGCCTGGCGGCCGCGTTCAGCCCCGACCGCCGCTACGTCCTGCTCGGGGCCCCCGGCACCTACAACTGGAAGGGTGAGGGGCGGCTGGGACCCCCCGCGGGAGGGTGGGGGGACGGCTGGGACCCCCCTCGAGAGGGTGAGGAGGGGCCGGGATCCCCCTCGGGAGGGTGAGGGGGCGGCTGGGACCCACCTCGGGAGGGTGAGTGGGGGCCGGGACCCCCCTCGGGAGGGTGAGGGGCAGCCCAGCAGGATGAGGGGCTGCCCGAGACACCCCCCCCCAGCAGGGTGAGGGGCGGCCGGGACCCCCCGCGGGAGGGTGTGGGGACGGCTGGGACCCCCCACGGGAGGGTGAGGAGCTGCCGGGAACCCCCTCGGGAGGGTGAGAGGGGGTCGGGACCCCCCTCGGGAGGGTTGGGGAGCTGCCCAGCAGAGTGAGGGGCGGCCGGGACCCCCCGCAGAAAGGTTGGGGGGCGGCTGGGACCCCCCTCGGGAGGGTGAGGGGCTGCCCAGCAGGATGAGGGGCGGTGGGGACCCCCCCAGCAGGGTGGGACCGACCCTGGGCAGGGTGAAGGGTGGCCGGGACGCCCCCTCGCTGCCCAGGACCCCCCCAGTAGGGTGAGGGGCTGCCCAGCAGGGTGGGGAGCAGCCGGGACCCCCCCTCGCTGCCCGGGACACCCCTCAGCAGGATGGGACCAACCCTTGGCAGGGTGAGGGGCTGCCCGGGACCCCCCCAGGAGGGTGAGGGGCTGCCCGTGCTGGGGGGCCGTGTGGGGGGGTGGGTGCAGCCCCTCCCCGGGCAGGTGGGCCGGGTGTGCCCGAGTGTGGAACTGCTCGACCAGAGCCCTCTGGAGCACGAGGGGCCCTGGTGGTCCCCGTGGGGTCCCCATGGTGTCCCCGTGGTGTCCCCACGTCCCCCTCATGCAGGGACGCTTCACATGGAGCATGTCAGAGCCCTCTGGAGCACGAGGGTCCCTCCGATGGTCCCCGTGGTGTCCCTGAACGGTCCCCGCGGTGTCCCCCTGGTGTCCCTGAACGGTCCCCGCGGTGTCCCCGTGTCCCCCCTTCCCCAGGGACGCTCCGTGTGGAGCAGCTGGATCAGAGCTCGCTGGAGCACGGGGGTCCCTCTGGTGGTCCCCGTGGTGTCCCCGCGGTGTCCCTGAAGGGTCCCCATGGTGTCCCCGCGGTGTCCCCGTGTCCCCCCTCACTCCGTGTCCCCCCAGGGACGCTCCGTGTGGAGCAGCTCGACCAGAGCTCGCTGGAGCACGAGGGTCCCTCTGGTGGTCCCCGTG
>CM031074.1:2163885-2174255 GCA_013398505.2 Rhegmatorhina hoffmannsi
GGCCCCCCCCCCTGGGCCCCGCCCCCCCGGGACCCCAAACACCACCCCTGGGACTCCCCACCCCTGGGACCCCCCGTCTCGGGACCCCAAACACCACCCCTCCCCCCGCCTCGGGACCCCCAACGCCCCTGGGACCTCCCCCCCCGGGACCCCCACCCCTGGTACTCCCCACTCCTGGGACCACCCGCCTCTGGGACCCCCGACACCACCCCTGGGACCCCCTGGCACCGAGGACCCCCCATCCCTAAAGATCCCCCCACCCCTGGGACCCCCGGGGCTGAGGACCCTCGAGGCTGAGCACCCCCGCCTCCCCAAAGACCCCCATTCCCGAGGGACCCCTCCCCAAAGACCCCCCTCCCCAAAGACCCCCATTCCCAAGGACCCCCCATCCCCAAAGACCCCCATTCCCGAGGGCCCCCTCCCCAAAGACCCCCCTCCCCAAAGACCCCCCATCCCCAAAGACCCCCATTCCCAAGGACCGCCCTCCCCAAAGACCCCCATCCCAGCCCTCGCTACCCCCCCCCCCGCCCCCGGCAGGGCCGGGGGGTCCCTGCGGGGCTCGGGGTGCCCTCAGGAGGGGTTCGCCCACCCCGGGACCCCCCGTTTGCCCCCCCAGAGCCCGCCCGGTGGTCCACGTGTCCCGGAACGTGTCTCTGTTGCCCCCCACCATCGACCTGGAGCAGAGCAACTGCCCCCACCAGGAGGGCGTCTGGTGGGTGCTGTGCCCCCCACCCACCCCGGTGCCCCCTTCCCCTGGCACGGGGCCGGGGGGTCGCTGCCCCCCGGGTGACCCCGCGCCCCCCACAGCGTGGAGGTCCGAGCGTGTTTCAGCTACACGGCGAGTCCCCCCAGCTACAGCCCCCGCCTCGGTGAGACCCCCGCCCGGGGGACCCCCAGGGCTGGGAGGGTCCCGCCCCCGCCCCAAAGACCCCCCAGGGCTGGGAGGGTCCCGCCCCCGCCCCAAAGACCCCCCAGGGCTGGGAGGGTCCCACCCCCACCCCCAAAGACCCCCCAGTCCTGGGAGTCCCCCAACCCTGCGGACCCTCCCCATCCCTGAGCCCCCCTCCCATCCCTGGGGATTCTCCCATCCCTGAGCCCCCACCCCTGATTCCCTCCATCCCTGAGCCCCCCACCCCTGAGCCCCCCAGCCCTGAGCCCCCCAGCCCTGATTCTCCCCATCCCTGAGCCCCCCACCCCCGATGCCCCCCATCTCTGACATTCCCCCAATCCCTGAGCCCCCCCACCCCTGAGGCCCCTCCCCATCCCTGGGGACTCTCCCACCCCTGACCCCCCCCCAATGCCCCCTCAATGACCCCCCCCGACCCCCCCTGTGCCCCCCAGAGCTGCAGTTCGTGCTGGAGGCGGACTCGGAGCGGCGGCACCGCGGCCAAGCCCCCCGGGGGTGGTTCCGGGGCCGCCGCCCCTCGGACCCCGAGCACGGCCTGGCCGGGACCCTCGAACTGCCGGGGCAGCACAGCAGGGTCTGCGTGAGCCCCACCCTGCAGCTGCACGTGGGTGCCCACCCCGGGCCGCTGACCCTCGGCCTCGGCCCCTCCTCAGCCTCAGCCTCAGCTTCAGCCTCATCCTCATCCTCATCCTCAGCCTCATCCTCAGCTTCAGCCTCAGCTTCAGCCTCAGCCTCATCCTCAGCCTCATCCCCATCCTCATCCTCAGCCTCAGCCTCAGCCTCAGCCTCAGCCTCAGCCTCAGCCTCAGCCTCATCCTCAGCTTCAGCCTCAGCCTCAGCCTCAGCTTCAGCCTCAGCCTCAGCCTCAGCCTCAGCCTCAGCCTCATCCCCATCCTCATCTTCATCCACATCCTCATCCTCGGCCCCCTCCTCATCCCCATCCTCAGCCTCAGCCTCAGCCTCAACCTCAGCCTCATCATCATCCTCATCCTCATCCTCCTCCCCAACCTCATCCCCATCCTCATCCTCATCCTCATCCTCATCTTCATCCTCATCCTCATCCCCATCCTCAGCCTCAGCCTCAGCCTCAGCCTCATCCCACTCCACCTCCTCATCCTCATCCTCATCCTCATCCTCATCCTCATCCTCATCCTCATCCTCATCCTCATCCTCATCATCTTCATCCTCATCCCACTCCACCTCCTCATCCTCATCCTGCTCCCCATCCCTGTTCCCCTTCCCAATCCCACCCTCCTGCCCCCCCAGCTGTGCCAACACCCCCTGACCTTCCTCCCCTCCTCCTCCTCCTCCTCAGGACGGGATCCGGGACAAGCTGCGCCCCATCGTGGTCACCCTGACCTATGGCATCGGTGGGGCACAGGGGGCACGGCGGGCCCGGGGGGCTGCGCTGCCCCCGCTGCCCCCCGCGCTCAGCCCGCGCCAGCCCAGCACCCACCGCGCCGAGGTGGGCACCGCGCCGACCCCCGGGGGGGGGGTGTGCCCTCCCGGCGGGGGGCAGGGGGTGTCCCCTCTGTGCCCCCCTCCCACCCGGGGGTGTCCCCTCTGTCCCCCCCCACACCTCCGGGGGCACCGGGCGTGTCCCCTCTGTGCCCCCCTCGCACCCAGGGGCACCGGGCGTGTCCTCTCTATGCCGCTCTCCCACCCGGGGGCACCGGGGGTGTCCCCTCTGTCCCACTCCACACACCCGGGGGTGCCCTCCCACCCGGGGGCACTGGGGTTGTCCCCTCTGTCCCCCCCTCCCACCCATGGGCACCGGGCGTGTCCCCTCTGTGCCCCCCTCCCACCCAGGGGCACGGGGGGGTGTCCCTTCTGTCCCCCTCCACACACCCGGGAGTGCCCCATGCCACCCGGGGGCACCTGGGGTGTCCCCCCACCCCCGGCGGTGCCCCCCGCAGCCCCCGCAGTGCCCCCCGTGCCCCCCCAGGTGCATTTCCTGCGCCAGGGCTGTGGCGACGACAAGATCTGCCAGAGCAACCTGAGGCTGCACTTCCAGTTCTGTGCCCGCCGAGGGGACGCCGAGTTCGTGCCCCTGCCCAGGTGGGCGGGATGGGAGGGGGGGCACAGGTGCCCACCCCGGGGGCACGGGGGGTGATGGTCCTGGGGGTGATGGGGTGGTCCTGGGAGGTGGGATGGTCCTGGAGCTGTGGGGAGGTCCTGGGGGTGATGTGGGTGGTCCTGGAGGTGTGGGGTGGTCCTGGGGGTGATGGGGATGGTCCTGGGGGTGGTCCTGAGGGTGATGGGGATGGTCCTGGAGGTGTGGGGTGGTCCTGGGGTGGATGTGGGTGGTCCTGAGGTTGATGGGGATGGTCCTGGAGGTGTGGGATAGTCCTAGAGGTGGTCCTGGGGCAGATGTGGGTGGTCCTGAGGGTGATGGGGGTGGTCCTGAGGGGGAGGAGGGTGGTCCTGGGGGTGTGGGGTGGTCCTGGGGGTGGTCCTGAGGGTGATGGGGGTGGTCCTGAGGGGGAGGAGGGTAGTCCTGGGGGTGTGGAGTGGTCCTGGGATGGTCCTGGAGGTGTGGGGTGGTCCTGGGGTGGATGTGGGTGGTCCTGGGGCAGATGTGGGTGGTCCTGGGGGTAATGGGGATGGTCCTGGGGGTGTGGGGTGGTCCTAGAGCTGGTCCTGCGGTGGATGTGGGTGGTCTTGGGGGTGTGGGATGGTCCTGGAGCTGTGGGGTGGTCCTGAGGGTGATGTGGGTGGTCCTGGGGGGGGTGGTGTGGTCCTGGGAGTGGTCCTGGGGATGATGGGGATGGTCCTGGAGGTGTGGGATGGTCCTGAGGATGATGAGGGTGGTCCTGGGGTGGTGGGATGGTCGTAGAGGTGATCCTGGGGTGGATGTGGGTGGTCTTGGGGGTGTGGGATGGTCCTGAGGATGATGGGGGTGGTCCTGAAGGTGGTCCTGGGGGTGGTCCCGGAGCTGAGGGGTGGCCCTGGGGGTGGCCCTGGGTGGCCCTGGGGGCAGTCCCGGAGCTGTGGGGTGGCACTGGGGGCGGTCCCGGAGCTGTGGGGCAGCCCCGGAGCTGAGGGGTGGCCCTGGGGTGGCCCTGGGGTGGTCCTGGGTGGCACTCGGGGTGGTCCCAGAGCTGTGGGGCAGCCCCGGAGCTGAGGGGTGGCACTGGGGGCAGCCCCGGAGCTGAGGGGTGGCACGGGGGGCGGTCCCGGAGCTGTGGGGTGGCACTGGGGGCGGTTCCGGAGCTGTGGGGCAGCCCCGGAGCTGAGGGGTGGCCCTGGGGTGGCCCTGGGGTGGTCCTGGGTGGCACTGGGGGCGGTCCCGGAGCTGTGGGGCAGCCCCGGAGCTGAGGGGTGCCAGCTCTGCCCCCCAGGGCCGAGGATGGCACTGCCATCTTCGCCATGAGTGACCAGAAGGACGTGGCCCTGGAGCTCGTGGTGACCAACGAGCCGTCGGACCCGGCGATGCCACAGCGGGACGGGGACGATGCCCACCAGGCTCTGCTCAGTGCCAGCCTGCCCCCCGAGCTGCCCTACGGGGGTCTGCGCCCCGAGGAGGGCAGGGGGCACGGGGTGAGGGGCACGGGGGGCACAGGGAGGCATAGGGGGCACGGGGTAGGGGGCACGAGGGGCACGGCGGGCATGGGTGGCATAGGGGGGGCGGGGTGAGGAGCACAGGGGGGCACGGGTGGGCACGGGGGGTATGGGGGCACAGGGTGAGGGGCACAGGATGAGGGGCACGGGGGGGCATGGAGGGCATGGGGAGCATGGGGTGGGGGTATGGGAGGTGTGGGGGACAACGGGGACATGAGGGGCACGGGGGGCATGGGGAGGCACGGGGGGCACAGGGGCGAGGGGTGGGCGTGGGGATGGCATTGATGGGGGTGGCTCTGGAGGTGTGGGATGCCCCCGGGGGTGCCCAGGGGGGTGGTCTCACCTTGGGGGTGTGGGATGATGCCCATGGGGGTGCCCACGGGGTGGTCTCACCCTGTGCCCCCCAGGACAAGCCCGTGGTCTGCGATGCCAACCAGAACGGCTCCCACGTGGAGTGCGAGCTGGGCAACCCCCTCAAACGCGGAGCCCAGGTGGGCACAGCCCCCTCCCCAACCCCCAGAACACCCCCCCGACCCCCGGGCCGGCCCCAGCCCGTGCCCCCCGTGCCCCCTGTGCCCCCCAGGTTCGGTTCTTCCTCATCCTCGGCACCTCCGGCATCTCCGTCCACACCACGGACCTGGCGGTGGAGCTGCGGCTGTTCACGTGAGGGGGGGAGACCCCCAGGATGGGGAGAGACCCCCGGGGTGGGGGAGGGACCCCCGGGGTGGGGGGGAGACCCCCGGGGTGGGGGGGGAGACCCCCGGGGTGGGGGGAGAGACCCCCGGGATGGGGGGGGAAGACCCCCGGGGAGACCCCCGGGGTGGGGGGGAGACCCCCGGGGTGGTGGGGAGAGACCCCCGGGGTGGGGAGAGACCCCCGGGATGGGGAGAGACCCCCGGGGTGGGGGGAGAGACCCCCGGGGTGGGGGGAGACCCCCGGGGAGACCCCCAGGATGGGGAGAGACCCCCGGGATGGGGGAGGGACCCCCGGGATGGGGAGAGACCCCTGGGATGGGGAGAGACCCCCGGGGTGGGGGAGAGAGCCCCGGAGAGACCCCCGGGATGGGGGGCAGAGACCCCCGGGATTGGGGGGAGACCCCCGGGATGGGGGGGGAGAGACCCCCGGAGAGACCCCCGGGATGGGGAGAGACCCCCGGGGTGGGGGAGAGACCCCCGGGATGGGGAGAGACCCCCGGGGTGGGCGAGAGAGCCCCGGAGAGACCCCCGGGATGGGGGGGAGAGACCCCCGGGATTGGGGGGACACCCCCGGGGTGGGGATTGGGGACCCCCGGGATGGGGTGGAGACCCCCGGGATGGGGTGGAGACCCCCGGGGTGGGGATTGGGGACCCCCGGGATGGGGTGGAGACCCCCGGGGTGGGGATGGAGACCCCCGGGGTGGGGGAGAGACCCCCGGGAGGGGGTGGAGAGCCCCAGGATTGATGTGGAGACCCCCGGGATTGGGGGGAGACCCCGCGATTTGGGGGTTCCCCCCCACACACGTGGGGGGCTCTGGGCACAGCCCAGGTGGGCACTTTTTGGGTACCGCCCCCCCCCAACCCCCCCCGTGCCCCCCCAGGACCAGCGAACAGCCGGGACTGGAGCCGGTGGTCGCCCGTGCCAGGGTGGTCCTGGAGCTGCCACTCTCCGTGACCGGGTGAGTGGGGGGCGAGGGGGGCAAGACCCTCCCCTTGGCACCCCCCTGACCCCCCGTGTGCCCCCCCCCCAGGGTGGCAGTGCCCCCCCGGCTGTTCTTTGGGGGGCAGGTTCGGGGGGAGAGCGCGATGAGGAGGGAGAGCCAGGTGGGCAGCGCCGTCCGCTTCGAGGTGACGGTGAGTGCCCCCCACAGCGGGACCCCCGGGGTGCCAGGGGGTGAGCAGGGGTGGGCAGGGGCAGTCTGGGGGTGCCAGGGTTGGTCAGAGGGGTCTGGGGGTGCCAGGGGTGGTCAGGGGTTGCCAGGGGTGGTCAGAGGGGTTTGGGAGTGCCAGGGGGGTCGGGGGCAGTCTGGGGGTGCCAGGAGGGGTCAGGGGGATCTGGGAGTGGCACTGATGGGGGTCCTGTGCCCCCTCCAGGTGCCCACCATGGGCAGGGGGTCCCTGTGGGTGGCACTGACGGGGACAGGGGGTCCCTGTGCCCCCTCCAGGTGTCCCACCGTGGGCAGGGGGTCCCTGTGGGTGGCACTGATGGGTGGGTGAGGGTCCTGTGCCCCCTCCAGGTGTCCCACCATGGGCAGGGGGTCCCTGTGGGTGGCACTGACGGGGACAGGGGTCCCTGTGCCCCCTCCAGGTGTCCCACCATGGGCAGGGGGTCCCTGTGGGTGGCACTGACGGGGACAGGGGGTCCCTGTGCCCCCTCCAGGTGTCCCACCGTGGGCAGGGGGTCCCTGTGGGTGGCACTGATGGGTGGGTGAGGGTCCTGTGCCCCCTCCAGGTGTCCCACCGTGGGCAGGGGGTCCCTGTGGGTGGCACTGATGGGGGTCCTGTGCCCCCTCCAGGTGTCCCACCGTGGGCACCCCCCCAAGACTTTGGGCTCCGCCTTCCTCACCCTTCACTGGCCCCTCGAGTTGCCCAACGGGAAGTGGCTCCTGTACCCCCTGAGCGTGGAGATTGGCACCCCCCCGGTGCCCTGCAGACCCCCTGCCAACCCCCTGCGCCTCGCCCTGGTACGGCCCCGGGGGCTGGGGGGGCACGGGGGGTACCTGAGGGGTCCTCGGGAGTGTCTGGGGGGTGCACAAAGGGTGCCCACCCAAGGGGTGCCCAAGGGTGCCAGGGCAGTGTCCAAGGGGCACCCAGGGGGTGTCTGGGGGGTACCCAAAGGGTGCCCACCCAAGGGGTGCTCGAGGGGTGTCCAAAGGGTGCCAGGGGGGTGTTCAAGGGGCACCCAGGGGGTGTCTGGGGGATGCTCAAAGGGTGCCCACCCAAGGGGTGCCCAAGGGTGCCAGGGGGGTGTTCAAGGGGCACCCAGGGGGTGTCTGGGGGGTGCCCAAAGGGTGCCCACTCAAGGGGTGCTCAAAGGGTGTCCAAAGGGTGCCTGGGGGGTGTCTGGGGGATGCCCAAAGGGTGCCCACTCAAGGGGTGCCCAGGGTTGCCCCGGGGGGTGCCCAGGGGGGTTACCGGGGGGTACCTGGGGGGTGCCCAAAGGATGGCCAAAGGGGCGCCTTGGGGGTGCCCACCCAAGGGATGCCCGGGGGTACCCAAATGTTCCCAGGGAGTGCCTAGAGGGTGCCCAAAGGGTTGCCCAAAGGGTACCCAGTAGGTGCCCAAGGAGTGCCAGGAGTGCCCAGGGTTACCCAGATGTGCCCGGGGGTCTCTGCTGCCCCCCATCCTTCCCCCCCGCAGGAGCCACCAGGGCAAGATGCCCCCCCCGAGGTGCCCCCCCGACGGTCCTGGTGGGTCCCGGTGCCCACCGAGAGGAGGAAGAACGTGACACTGGTGAGGGGGGCACCCACTCTGGGGGGCACTGCCCGTGGGGACCACCCACCCACGGGGTGCCCCTGCTGCCCAAATTGCCCCCACACCCACCCATGGGGTGCCCCTGCCCTGGCATCCCCCTATTTTGGGGTCCCCCATGCCAGGGATGCCCCTGTTGCCAGGGTGCCCCCTCCCCATTCCTCATTCCTGTGCCCACTGTGCCCCCTTGTGCCCCCCATCCTGTGCCCACTGTGCCCCCCATCCTGTGCCCACTGTGCCCCCCTGTGCCCCCCATCCTGTGCCCACTGTGACCCCCCCTGTGCCCCCATCCTATACCCTGTGTGACCCCCCCGTGCCCCCCATCCTATGCCCACTGTGATCCCCCCGTGCCCCCCATCCTGTGCCCACTGTGCCCCCCCATCTCCCCAGGACTGTGCCCACTGTGCCCCCCCGTGCCCCCCACCCTGTGCCCACTGTGCCCCCCATCCTGTCCCCCCAGGACTGTGCCCGGGGCACCGCCCGCTGCCTCCCCTTCCTGTGCCCTCTGCCCACCCTGGAGCGCTCCGAGCTGCGGGCACGGGGTCGCCTCTGGAATGGCACCTTCCTGGAGGTGCCAACACCTGGGGGGGTCTGAGGGGGCAGGGGGTGGGTGAGGGGGGCACAGGGTGGGTGAAGGGGCGGGTGAGGGGGTGGGTGAGGGGGGGCAGGGGGTGGGTGAGTGGGGCACGGGGTGGGTGAGGGTGGCATGGGGTGGGTGGGGAGGGCACAGGGTGGGTGAGGGGGTGGGCGAGGGGGGCACGGGGTGGGTGAGGGTGGCATGGGGTGGGTGGGAGGGCCAGAGGATGGGTGAGGGGGGCACAAGGTGGGTGAGGGGGGCACAAGGTGGGTGAGGGTGGGCACAGGGTGGGTGAGTGGGGCACGGGGTGGGTGAGTGGGGCACGGGGTGGATGGGAGGGTCAGAGGATGGGTGAGGGGGGCACAGGGTGGGTGGGGAGGGCACGGGGTGGGTGATGGTGGCACAGGGTGGGTTGAGAGGGGCTCAGCCCAGCCTGGCACCCCCCGATGCCCCCCAGGAATTCCTGGCAGTCTCGTCTCTGTTGCTGCTCGTCCGGGCCGAGGTCTCGGTCACCTCCCCCAGCAAGAACCTGGTGCTGAAGGAGGCGGGCACAGAGGTCTGACCCCCCCTCTGTGCCACCCTGACCACCCCTGGCACCCCCTGACCACCCCTGGCACCCTCAGACCCCCCCAGACCACCCCCTGGCACCCCTAGATCCCATCTAACCCCTCTGTGCCCCCTGCCCACCCCTGGCACCTCCAGACTGCCCCCTGACCACCCCTGGCACTCCCAGACTGCCCCCTGACCACCCTTGGCACCCCAGCCCCCCCCCCCCCGACCACCCCTGGCATCCCCAGACTGCCCCTGACCCCCCTGACCCCCCCTGGCACCCCCAGAACTCCCCAACCACCCCTGGTACTCCCAGACTCTCCCTGCCCACCCCTGGCACCCCCAGACTCCTCTGACCACCCTGTGCCCCCTGCCCACCCCTGGCACCCCCAGACTCCTCTGACCACCCCTGACCCCCCTGTGCCCCCTGACCCCCCTGACCTCCCTGTGCCCCCTGACCCCCCTGCCCACTCCTGACCCCCCTGTGCCCCCCTGGACCTCCTGGCACCCTGTGACCCCCTCGATCCCCCTGTGCCCCCTGGACCCTCTGGCACCCCCAGACCCCCCAGACCACCCCTGGCACCCCCTGACCCCCCTGTGCCCACAGATGGCCGTGTCCATCCACCTGGACCCGGGGGTGGCCCTGGCAGGGGTCCCGTGGTGGGTGGTGCCCCTGGCAGTGCTGGTCGGGATCCTCGTCCTGGCCCTGCTGGTGCTCGGGCTCTGGAAGGTGAGGGCAGACCCACCCGTGCCACGCTGTGCCATGCCGTGCCATGCCGTGCCATGCTGTGCCATGTCATTCCATGCCATGCCATGCTGTGCCATGCCATGCTGTGCCATGTCATTCCATGCCGTGTCATGTTGTGCCATGTTGTGACACCTCAGTCGTGACATGCCACGCCATGCTGTGCCACCCGTGCCGTGCCATGCTGTGCCATCCATGACATGCCATTCTGTGCCACCCCAGCCCTGCCATGCCATGCTGTGTCCCCCGTGTCATGCCTTTCTGTGCCACCCGTGCCATGCCATTCTGTGTCACCCATGCCATGCCTTTCTGTGCCACCTGTGCCATGCCATTCTGGGCCACCCCAGCCCTGCCATGCCATGCCGTGCCACCCATGCCATGCCATTCTGTGCCACCCGTGCCATGCCATGCTGTGTCCCCCATGTCATGCCATTCTGTGCCACCCATGCCATGCCTTTCTGTGTCACCCATGCCTTGCCATTCTGTGCCACCCATGCCATGCCATGCTGTGCCACCCATGCCATGCCATTCTGTGCCACCCGTGCCATGCCATGCTGTGTCCCCCATGTCATGCCATTCTGTGCC
>CM031075.1:41854-52184 GCA_013398505.2 Rhegmatorhina hoffmannsi
ACACCTCAGCCTTGGCCATATTGACTGCCCCAATGGTCCACTCTGGCCTCCAATCGGGATTCATGGAGACACACCATCCACGATGCTGCTGCTTCCTTTGAGTATGCACGGAGAGTCAGTCTCGAGGAGAAAAGACAACGCAGAAAGAACCGTTCCTCACCAACAGCACCTAAAGAGACGTTCTGCTGTGCCTTTTGTGACCAGACCTGCCTATCCTGAATCGGCCATTTTAGCCACCAGCACGCTTGCAGCAAGTGTGGGTAGTGCCCTTCCCAAATCTTCGTTTGTGAAGCCTAGCCATGATGACATATATGGGCAGTCTGGTGGTGAACCAATGCAGAAATACCATGGGCAGACATCAATCCCAGGAAATGGATTTGCCACTGGGAACATGTCCCTGACATTGAAGAATGTCCAGCCAGCAGATGAAGGAATCTACAGTTGCCTTGTGACATCCAGGGACTGGAGCACTGATACAGCCACCAAGCTCAGAACTGCATGTTGGAGACTTCCTGGGCTAAGTAGGGAAGGGAGAAGTTCTTACAGAGGGAAAAGAGCTCTCTGGAAGGTCACTGTCCCCCAGCTGATGGCCCTCATATGACCCAACATGTCACCTCCCCACTCACAGCAGCCCGTGGGCCACGTGGCACCTGATTTTTGATCCATAGAATACTTTATTTCTGAGTCACTGAGAGCTCTGTAAAGAGCCAAGAAACTTCAACCCATGTGCTACCGCCCAGGAGGCAACTGGGGGAACTGGTGATCTGACCAGCCCATGAGGATCATGGCAGCCTCTGTAGTTTTAGGCAAGGAAGGAGCTTTAAAGCTGAATCTTCCAGGAGACACAGAGCCTGCACTGCATGTCAGAAGGCAGCTGCATTGTGTGGTGAAATGGAGCAGACAGGAACAGCTTGGTAAACCTGCAAAGAGACTGGGGCTGAGTTGCTGTGACAAGAGATGTTCTGCAAGCCCCATGTCCAGCCTGAGCCCTGTTATGACCTGTGTGGGGCTGTCAAGCTGCAGCAATCAGTGCTGGGGAGGTGTGAGCACCCTGACAGACTGACAAGTGCTCAGCACCCCAGGCTGTGGGACTGATAGGGATGGGTGCCCTCCCTCTGGTGGCCTCCTAGCTGGGCTAAGGAGATGTTCTGGGCTCCCAGTTCCCCCCAGCTGGACAGTCAGCATTGTTTGTGTGCAGGTATCGATAGCATCAGGTGGAGCTCGTCAGCCTTGGGTTTCTGAGCAAAAATACCACAGAATCAAAGAAGCATAGAATAGTAGAACCTTGTATCATCGAATGGTTTGATTTGGAAGGGACCTAACTAGGTCATCTACTTGCATTTCCTACTACTACCTAGGACAAATTCCAGTGAAATTCATTTCTGACCCAGCAGTGGGACTCAGAAACATGAGTGGTGCATCCCCCCTCACCACACTGGCACAGCTTTGGTGCTGTCTCTGGGTAGTGACTTTCTGTACCCACCTGTAGTGCCAGCATGGACTGGGGAGGTGCCAGGGAAAAAGCTGAGTGGGCTTTAGTGCCCTGTGTCCTGCTTTGCAAATCCTGAAACTTAGAAGAGCCTACAGATTCATTCTAAAGGAGGAATACCAACTACACATGTTATCCCTGCCTGCTTCATAGAATAGTGGGGAGCTCAGAGAAAAACATATCCCACACTGCAGCTCTTTCTCAGTCAAAGGAAATTTGGCATTTTAAGGCAGGTGGAGTGTAGGATCTCAGAAAGACTATGGCAAAGGACTGAGAGAACCTGGCAGGAAACTGTGGAAGAAGAAACAGCTGTGAAACCAAGGTAGAGCTGCTTCCATGGAAACACACTTCTCCCACTCACAAAATCTCTTGCCTTTAAGGTACCAGTGAAGTGTTCCTTGAAATTCTAGGCCCCCAAGGGCAAGGGCTCGAGCTTGGTGGCAGATCACATGGATGGTTTCCCAAACCTACTGTCCAGGGAGTTACTGACGATGGGCGGGGTCTGTTTGCGAACACTGAAATACACCAGGACAGCAGGAAACTCTCCAGTGTGTGGAGTCGAGTCACAGTGACAGGAAAGCAAGTGGCAAAAGTTACCTGTCAAATCCTGAATCCCCTGGTGCAGATGGCAAAGAAAACCACTGTGTGCTTCTCAGGTGAGTCCCATCATCCTGAGAAGTCTTTGCTGGAGGCTCATTGTTTGAGGAGCCCTGGAAGGCCCTTTCCAGTTCCAGGGAAAACAACAACCCTCCAGTCCAGCCAGATGTCAGAGCACCCTGGAGCACTGCAAGCAGTACAGGCTGCAGAGAGAAATGACCTGGGTCTCTCTTTGCCCCAGGTGCACACTCCTGCAGAAGTCAGGCCCTGCCCACACATGTAGGACTCGGGACTATTTCTCAGTCATCTCCATGTGAAATCTTTGAGTGGCTGATCCAGTCTGGTGGAAAGATTGAATACTGATGGATAACACTCAGATATTTTCTTTTCAAAGGTGCTGCTTTTCCACACGTGTCTCCATTTGTCCCTGCCTTCTGGACAATACTCACTTTATTCCATCTTGCTTCGGCTACTGGTGCTGTTCTGATATTTCAAGGTAAGGGCTCTTGTTTCACAGGATCTAATGTTTTCAGAAGTGAGGCCGCAGGAGCTCAATCTCTGTGAGAAAGATTTCTGAAGAACCTGCTCTGGCAGAGATTGTTCCTTGTGCTTGATAGAGGGACGTTCTGAGCAAATGGGTTCAGGTGAAGTTGCCAAGGGTTTTACACTTCAGGTCTGGGGTTTTATTTCATTCTTTCACTGCAATGAATCACTCCTGAGCCCCCTGTGAGACTGGTCTGACAAGTAGAATGAAATAGCAAGTGGAGTCTGGCTCTGGCCCACAGAAACATTACACCTAAGCTCTCTATCTCCTCATCTGTTATCCAGAGGCAGAAGGGAGATGCCTCCTCATGCAGGTGAGACTGTGGGTAGATCATGGTATCCAGAAGCAAGAGGAGAAGGTTGAGATTGGTGGACTATTCCTGGGGTGAATTAGAAGGGTTCCTTCCTCTGCCTCCATTGGCCTCATGCTCCCACAAGTCTCCAGTGGAGCTCATTCATCAGAGCTGGATCTTTTTTCCCAGAAGAGTCAGTGGTGCCTCAGTCTCGGTAAGGGCCTCTCCAGAGATCTCTGTCCCTGCAGCCATGGCTGGGAAGAGGCCCCACGTTCCCAGTCCAGTGCCAGGTGTCCCAGCTCTTTGGTGGTGGAGGGCACAGCCATGCTCAGCCCTTTCTGGGGTATCTTTGGGGACTTAATTTTCCTTCCTGAGTGGCAGCTGGAGCAGGGCCCTGTCAAGCCTGCAGAACCTGTGGCAGACCGTCCTGGCCAAGGGCCCAGACCAGCACCAGGAAACCATTGCTCATGACAAGGCAGGACTGACCCTTCCCTCACAGCTCTCCTGAGCTCATCACACTGACATCTCCTGAGATCTGTGCCTGCAGCTTCATCAGCACCTGCAGAGGTCCCACAAGGGCTGACAAACACCCAGGGAAGGAACACCATGGGCACAGAAGTGAGGGAGGAACTGCAGCTCATGAAGCCCATGGCAGATGTGGCTGTGACAGCCACCTCTGGGCATTGGCAGTTCCCACCTGACCAGGCTGTGTTGGGAACCTTGGCAGAGGCTCCTGGTGGCATTTGGACTGTTCCCAGACCTGGCACTCTCCCCACCCCAGGCTGCCCTGCCAAAGGGCTCCAGCAGGTGTTTTGTCCCAGCAGTGTCCCCAGGCAGATGTCCCAGTGCACGTGGGCACTGGAAGGAGGGTGCCCAGAGGAACAGTGTGCCAGGCTGGGCCAGACCAGGGGCTGTGCCAGGGGAGACTGGGACAGGCTGGACTGTGCTCAGTGCCATCCTTCCTGGGATGTCAGGTAAGCTGTATTAGGGTAGGTTTGGAAGGATGCCAGAAAGTGAAACAGACACACTGTTGAGAGATTAACGAACAGGTTTTTTATTACCAAAAATTGCTAAGTAACAGGAGTTTGATGGTGGAAAAAAGGAGGAGGAAGCAAAACGAAGGGGAAAAAAGCCCTCAAAAAGCAATAAGCCCAAGCGTGCAAACACCCCCCACTCACCAAGGGGGGTGCTAGCACTAATGTCTTACCAACACACACATTTTTAGATTTTCCAAAGGAGGAAGCTGAGACCAGGTGCGTTAGCTGACTCACTGCAGTAACAGGTGTTCCTGTTGTTTTAAAATGCAAGATTTTCCCACGTGGCAAGCAAGCCAGCCAGTGTACCAGTCATCTACCCTTAAAATACAGGGGGCCAGTGACATCTGACTAGGCAGGTGTGTCCAATACCACCCCTAACACCACCTAGGCTGAAGTCACCAGCTCCACCCATTTGTTACATACCAGTTTTCTCTCTGCACATGTGCGTGGGCATTGGAACGTTCCTGAGCATGCACGTAATTGCCCAGGGGTCTTCAGTTATTTGGACTGGGGGGCAGCCTTCCTCCTCTTCTCCCTCAGTTTCTCCTTCAAATGACCTCCAAATGCCACTAGTCAATCAGAATAAGCCAATTACTTTTAGTTTATAGTTAGCTCGGTCTTCAAGGGTGAAGTTATAGAATCATAGAATCATAGAATCAGTGGGTTGGAAGAGAGCTCCGAGATCATCAAGCCCAACCCTTAATCCAACCCCACTTCAATTACTAGATCATGACACTGAGTGCCATATCCTGTCTCATCTTAAAAACCTCCAGGGATGGTGAATCCATCCCCTCTCTGGGCAAGCCATTCCAATGCCTGATTACTCTCTCTGGAGAGAACTTCTTCCTGATATCCAACCTGAACTTCCCCTGGCGGAGCTTAAGCCCATGCCCTCTTGTTCTACTGTTGGTTGCCTGAGAGAAGAGACCAATCCCCACCTGGCTACAACATCCTTTCAGGCACTTGTAGAGAGTGATGAGGTCTCCCCTGAGGCTCCTTTTCTCCAGGCTAAACACCCCCAATCTATTAGATATTTGAAAAACTGTTTTCCCTGTTAGGGTGGTCAGGCATTGGAAGGGGCTGCCCAGGTTGGTGGGGGAGTCCCCACCCCTGGAGGTGTTTAGGAAACACCTGGGCCTGGTTTCTTCTTTAGCTCTTTTTGTTACTAGCAACAAGGTAGGGAAAATATAAACTTTGCCCAGATGGCTGGCCAAGACACAGACCAAAAAATGTCAACAATTTTAATATCTACCACACAACCTCTTTCCCTGCAGCTGTGCTTTTGGGTGCCCTGTTTCCAGGGCCATGCTGTCCCCTGGGGGAAGGCTTGTGATGGCTATGCCCAAAGCCATGTTGTGCAGCTGGGCCTTTTCCCAGCGGACAGAGGGTTTTAGTCTAAGTAACTCCTGTCCTGCCCCATCAGTTCTGAATGTCCCCTCTGCTTTAAGGGCTCAGGCCCTGGGCAAGCCCTGCTCCCATTCCCCTGGCTCAGGAGGGCCCAATGAGCCTGACAAGTGTCTCCAGGAGAAACTGGTGCAGAAAAATCACCTTTGGTTGCTGGGAGACCCCTCCCTGTGAAAGCCCATCTCCCTTTCAGTCCATGCTCTTGCCATTCCTCCGGCCTCTCTTTCCCATCTGAAAAGGGAGGAGAGGCCAAGCTCATCTCACAGCAGCTTTAATTCCTCCCTCAACTTCAGAGGTTGCAACTTGGAGCCACATGCTCCATGTCTGGGAAACAGTAACAACACACCCCCTGATTTCCTGTTTTCTCTGGAAGACTCTGATGAAATGAGAACAGAACTGGTTAAGGGAACAGGGGTGTGGGGTGTGGTGGGGGAATAGGGGAGTGTGGGGGTGGCCTCAATGCCACCAAGGGTAGAGAGTTGGGTGTCACATGAAAGGGGAAATTTCCTCAATCCCTTTGTGTTTGATTGGTCTGTCAGCACCCCAGAAAGCCCAGAGCCTGTGCCTGACCAGTCTGTCACTGTCCTGTTATTGGGACTATCCACTGAGCAAATGATGGATCAGAGGGTTCTTCAACGGAATAGCTCAGGAACACATGTCAGCAGTAAAGAGAGACCCCTCCTGGGTATTCCCACTTCATTCGAGTATGTTCCCTGCACTGATGACTGTCGGTGCCCCTGAGGGATTCCCACTTAACAGAATAAACAATAACACTTCTTATAATTATTTACACTGATAATTTAAAATTGTAAGAGTTTCAGTTTCAAGTATTGCAGGTGAGACCACCTGACTGCAAAACCATATTCAAAGCAATACCCAGACAAGCTCCAATAAACAAGGAAAGCTCAAGATAATAATTCAGTCTGCACAGATTGTGGTTTCTACCAAATCAATGTCTCTATGGGAGAGAACAAAGTCAGTCTGTCAAATGATCCCAGGAGTTCCAATGGAGTTTTCCCTGAATTTTCCCAGATTTAGCCTGATTTTATAGCAATTATTTACATTTAGGTGGAATTTGAGTTTCTCCAGTCACAAATAACTTTGGTATTGATTGGTGGTAAATCCTCTCACTTCACTCCCAAAGGTATAGACAATAAAATATAGAGCACATGCTCAGGGAGGGGTGGTCATACCCTGGAGATGGGTAGCTCAGGAATGGAGGAGTGTGTTGGTATTACAATGAGATGATAATGAACCAATTTTTTCTGAGGAGAACACTTTTGCCCCACTTACTGGTTCAACAGCAAGACGTCTTCTCTTCTCCCCCTTAGTTGAAGCTGCTGTGAGGTCTTTCAGTTACCAGGAGTTCCCTCCCTGCAGGGATTACTGCACAGTCTGGCCAGGGGGGCTCCATTCTGCTCCAGCCTCCCTTTCATCTCCCTTAGCAGGTGCTTAAGGTCACAGATGGGGGTGTGTGCGTGTGGAGTCACTGGGGAACAGGTTGTGGCCATGCTGAGCAGTCTGTCCAGGCAGTGGTAGCTGCATTTCACCCTGTAATTTCCATACTGTTATAACTTCAGTTGAAATGTGAATATCTCATTTTTCTCTCATTTTCCCAATCATCTTCCCACAGCTGGCAAATTCTGTTTGGATAACCCAGCAAGCCTTGGCACATGTACTCATTGTCTGCTTTTTCTTTTCCAACAGCGGTCAAAAATTGCAGTCTCTCAAAGGTAAGCATAGGGGAGATGATGGAAGTGAGTCCTCAGAGCCTGAGCGCAGCTCTGGGAAACACATCCAATCCCCCAGTTTGAAGAACATATCCCGTGGAAGGGTGGTTTGGTGACTTTTTTTCCATCTGCTTCTTGCCCTGGAGCCGAAATTAACCACAGCTGCTGGGCACATGACACTCACTCCAGTGATTTAACTCTCTGCTATCCAGGTCACACACCCAGCTCCTCGGCATCTCGCCCTGTTAATATTGAATATGGAACTAATGTTGAATGTTGTGTATCTGTTAGAAACTGTTGAGTAAAACCAGCTGGAATCAGCATGTCTGTCCCATTGTTATCACAGTATCCCAGAACCAATTAGTCTGAAAAAAGACCTCTGAGATTTTTGAGTCCAACCTTTGACCCAACATCACTTTGTCAACTAGACCATGGCACCAAGTGCCACATCCAGTCTCTTCTTAAGCACTTCCAGGGACAATGACTCAACCACCTCCCTGGACAGCCCATTCCAATGACAAGACACTTTCTCTAAAAAGACCTTGTTCCTAATGTCTAACCTAAACCTCCCTTGGTGCAGCTTAAGACTATATGTTATAACTTCTGTAGGAATGTGAATAACCCATTTCCCCCCAGTCAGATTCCCACCATTGGTGAACTCTGTTTGATCCCCCAGCAAGTCTTGTCAAATCCACTCCTTACCTCCTTTTCTTTTTTTCTTTTCCCACAGGGCATTTAAAAGAACAGGCCAAAGGTAAGTACAGGGGAGATGATGAAGGTGAGTCCTCAGAGCCTGAGGGTAGCTCTGGAAAACACATCCAGCTCCCTCAGAATGCTCTTTGCAGAAGAACACACAGGTCAAGAGTGGTCTCATGAGTTTTTTTCCCCACCCTGTGCTGCCAAAGGCCCTGCCTGTGCTTGTCAGGAGCCATCTCAGCTGTGGGGAGCAGGGTCAGCCACCTTGCCCTGCCCACTGCAGCCTCCACCTCCCACTCCTGCTTTGGCCTCTGGGGCCTTTCAGCAAAAGGGTCTGCAGCTGATCTTGCTACACTGCAGGAGCAGCTCCTTCTTCTTTAAATGTGAGCTGAGCAGGAGGAGCTCAGCTTGAGCCCTGCCAGGGGTTCATCCTTGTGGCACTGCAGATCACTCATGTGATGTATTTCTTCCACATTAATCAATTCCACAATAATCAAAGTCTTTTGTCCAGGTTTTTGGGCTTGTTTCAGCAAACACCTCAGGTCTTTGTAGTGTAAGTTTCATCACCAGTGGGAGGTTCCTAATCATGAGAGTAGGCTGCGAGTCTTGAATCACAGTACAAATAGATTTTAGTGATTCAAAAGATATAACAGGAGCTGATTAACTAAAATCACATCCCATAATGTCTACAAAGTTATGAGCACAACTATTGGAATGTTCACTTGTATCTACAGGCACGGCTCCAATTGGAGGCATTTTTCACTAAGACAGGTTGTGCATCATAAAACCCAGTAGGGGATTCCCTGCATTGAGTGTGCACCTTTGGCACAATTGTGTGAGCAGATGTGCCAAGGGCTTTCCCTTTCAGCACCCACCCCTGCTCCAAATGCTGTTCGGTTGGCAGAGGACATTAGACAATCACAGATGCCACCCAGGTTCATGTGTTTTAGAAAATTGCTTCACCAGACCATTGGTACGTTCAGCAACACCATTGCTTTGGGGGCAGTCTGGAGTATGAAATACCCAGTGGATTTCTTCTTCCTTGGCCCAGCCCTGCACTACTGCAGCTGTAAAGTGGGTCCCATTGTCACCTGGAATTTCCTCTGCAAGGGGGAGTGTCCTGAACCCCTATGATTTGACAGTGAAACCAGAGAGAACTTCCACTGCTACCAGGACATACTTTTTCCCACCTGATGATGGCAATGGACCAGTAGAATCAATCTCCCAGGTTTGCCTCAATGTTTTCATCCCCCCAGTATGCAAAGGAGGTGCCTTGCTGGGCTGGTCCCTCTTGAATGGCCATTGACACTGTGGACATAAATCAGCTCATCCGCTGTGCCCCACTTTACATGTCACCCTTGGAGCAGCCCTGCCCAAGCTGGGTCATGGTTTATGAGTTCTGTCTTCCATAGCCATGCAAGGCTCTCTACCTGCTGATTAAACTGATCAGAGATTGAATCAGATCAATCTTGTCTTTTAAACCAACCAATGCACAACACTCTCCTTTCTCCTGTTTGAACAACTGTTTCCAATATGAGATTTCCAGACTGGGACTTTGTTTACCTGGCAGCCATTGGCTGCCCAGTGGCCAAGCTATTCAGTGACTCCTTTGAAAACAACATTTGAATGAGTGCCAGTGCTGTGTTGTGCAGGTGGCAAAAGTGCTCCAAGTTCTCTCACTTGTGCATTTCCTTTGACTTAACCCTTTTCCTGTGGTCACTCCCAGTGCTGTGGCCTTATAATGCCATTCCTTGCCCTGTCTGTGAGATGATGCTGAACTGTTGCCTAAAATCAAGGAAAAAGCTTTTGAGACAACATTAGTATAAGTAGAGAGCAGTTCTTTAATGAAAATTTTCAGGTGCTTGGAGTATTTTGGCAAGCGGGGCATATGGGTGCAGAGAGTATATTGGCATGTGCTTACTATAGGGGCCTTTTAATATTATAAATGTCTTAGTTTGAGGGAAATGGAAATGTTTACCAAAACCAGAGGAGAGCATTCCTCCTCAATAACCACTCACCCCTTATTAAATTTTAAAAACCCCAACTTTTAATTAGAAAATGTATATAAGAAGGATAACTGTTCTTAACTATTACATAGATATATAGCTATAGATATAACTATAAACAGACCAGAGCCAACTACTCTCCCAGCAACAAAAAACAAAACAAAAACAAACCAACCACCAGGCTTCTCCTGGTGCAGTTATATTTATGGACAGTGTCAGTGTCACACCTCGGTTGGCTGTGAGGTGAATTCTCAGTCTTTTCCCAACAAGACAGAGACAAGGGAGTATGTGACTTACGTGGTGCAGGATGGAGCTTTTCCTGTGGGGGAAAAGCAGACTCTCTCTCTCCTTGTCCTTTATTCAAAAGAAGGAAAAGCTGGGAGTTGAGGAGTGGTGGTAATTCCCAGAAATCTCCTTGCAGTCAAAGTCAGTCCCCAAGAAAAAAAAAAGGTCTGCAGTGTGTCCCAAAGCAGCTGTGACCCTCCTCTCTCTCCTCTCTCTCTCTCTGAAGCTCAGGGTGCCCAGAGATGGAGGG
>CM031075.1:102481-114799 GCA_013398505.2 Rhegmatorhina hoffmannsi
GGAGTGCTTGACCTCCATGCTTCCAGATTTCAGGTGGAATTCCATCAACCCCAGCTGACTTGCCAGTTTTCACCTGTACCTACAATTGTGGAAAAGAGTTAAACAGACCATGAAAGAACCCAAACACTGTGGGAGTCACCAAAGCCAGAAAGCTTCCTGGGGACGACTGGCAAAGAGACTTTACTGAGTTACCCCAGAAAAAGGCCTTTCTTTATCCACCAATAAAGCAACAGAAGTAGTGAGGGTTCTCTTAAACTACATTATTCCCTGGTTCTCTAGAAATGTCATCAGATAAAGAATCACATTTTATTGCAGCAGTGGTACACAAGGCAAGTAACATTTGTCAGGAAACCTCAAGGCCATCAGTGCAGGCCCTGCCTATGGCATTGCTGAGAACTGGAGCTCAGCCTGGAAGAAGAGACAATTTCAGCCCCATGACCTACTGGACACTTCAGGATCTCCCCTACAGAAACTCCAGAGATTCCTGGGGACATCTCGGCCAGTGGATTGGATGCCCCAGCCCATCAGTTCCTGCACGGTCACTGGGGCCACACCAAGTGGGGGACTCTGAGCCCCCACAGGTCAAAGGGAAAGGACCTTTCCAGGTTTTGGTGACCAGATTTAGAGTAGTCACAGCTGCAGAAAAGGACCTTGGATACATTATCCTCAAGTTAAGAAAGCCCATTTGGCTGGAATGCTGAACAGACTGAACCCTAAAATTACCATCTGTGTTTGCAGATTAGCTGTACCTGTTGTAGTCACTGATGGTTCAAAGTGTGCTTTAAATAATGGGACATTGGCCTGATGGCCACATCTCAAGAGGAAGTGGCAATGATATCTGAGTTTTGAGGTGTAAGGAGAACTGATAGTTTTTGCAGCAGAATGTACCACACACACTCCACCGAGCTGAGGCAAGTGATTTAAGGGGACTAACCAAGCAAAGTAAAGAAACAACAGAGAAAGGATCTGAGGCAGCCAGCCAAGCAACATCCAGTTACTCTTTAACCAGGTGTGTTGTCTTACAGAACTTCACAAGGCAATCAGAGCTTTGGGGGCTCCAGACACAGATGAGCAACAGAGATCCACAAGGAAGTCCCTCAGAGACTTTACAAGGACATGCATATGTGCTAATAAGTGTTGAGAAATGACATTAATATGTAAAGGAATGCAGGAAACAAACAAGGAATACTCATGTGTCACGTGAAAGGGAGGAGGGAGACAGAAATACAAAGATTTCTAGTCTTAACTGCATTAATTAAAAGTTCTTAGCTGTAAGCGCTTCCAGACAATCAAATCGTTATGTACCCCAACACTGTCTGTCTTTTAACTGATAGCACACAGGTTGGAAGGGGTTCTGATCTCTGATATGAAGCCACACTTCAGCCTGGGAGAAATTATAGCAATAAGCGTCCCCGGAGTAATCGACTCCCCTATGAGGATCACAATAGCAACAAGAGAAAAGAACCTTTCTCACGATAGCTCCCGAAATAACATTTACTAATACAAATATGTGACAATAACTATATAGGGTTACTTAGTTGGTGATAACATTTAGCTGCAGGATTGTACGAAATACCCCCTCAAAGACATCAGCACAACACACATTTCAAGGGCCACCCCAGCAGTAAATCACTCCCATAGCAAACTTAACTAATAGAAGATTACTAAACAGAAACACAACAGTTCAACACCACCAGTAAACACACTCAATAACCCAAAACAAAAGCAACAGGAAAAATACAGTCACTTCCCATTAACACCTATATACCCAGTGAGCTATAGCAAATTACAACTAATAAGGTATAAGAAAAATAAAGTAAGAATTCTGTTGCTTACCCCTGCAATATTGATGGAATGGGGGAGACAGGGTAGCTCTCGGGTTGCCCTCCCAGAGGTGGAAAGTTTTTCTCCCCAAGTTGCAGTTAAACTGCACTTCTTTCCTATCTTTTTTTTCTCCAGGTGTTTGTGTGACTGATAATCTACTGGGGGAAGTGATGCAGATGCCCTGAGGTGAGGTGGGCCCTTGAAGATATCGCAAAAGAAGGCCGTGCTATGTCTTAACACTCCATCCTTTGTTAATCTTATCAATTTGCTTCTTCGGGGAGCAGCTTCCAGAGGGGCCTGAGGCAACTCCCTCAACCCATCAGGCCTTATCAGCTTATCACCCCACACTCATGCTGACACATCAGCTGCAGTGATGATCCCTCTGTGTGCACTTTGGGAACTGATTCCCAGGGCACTCAGTGGGCTGTGACTGTGCAGGGCATCATGATAAAGGCTGTCTGGCTGCTCAAGCTCACCAGTTGGGACTCAGAGGTTTCTCTTGAGAGCTGGTTTTAGGCAACAGGTAGCCCCTCAGAAGTCCCCCAGTGGGGTGACACAGAAGGAACAAACAGGGGTCTCCATTCCCGATCCATCCTGGAGGTTAGTTGTGCCAATCCCAGCCTCAAACTCAGCCTCAATCCCAGCCCTGCATGGAATCGAGTAATTTAGGGGTGGGATTAAACCAAACTGGGGAGGAATGGAGCCTTTTTCAGTTGGATTGGGTCACCTTGAGGAGATAGATCAATCCCTCTCAGCTTTTGAGGTGCAAAGCTGGGAGAGACTGGAATGTTCATGGTTCATGGCTCCAACACCCTCCAGTTGCAAAAGCAGGAGATGCTTTGCTGCCCATGGGCAAAGGAACCATCCAAAGGCACAGGGGGAACAGCTACCCCTGGAGGGGACAGGCTGGGCTTGGAGCCAAGGAAGGGAAGGGTTATTTTTATGCTTTTGTATCACTACAGACAGGAACCAAAACTGCTCCAAACCTACTTTACATGCAAACAAAACTGTTCTAAACCCTACATATACATATATATCAATAAAGTAAATCTAATCTGCCTCAAGGGTTGGGTTAACAAGAACCAGGGTCACCCTCACCTTCAGGGGGGTCAGGACAGGTGCTGGACATGGGGGAACCTTCTGGCAGTCGCTCACAGAACCTACCCTTGGAGCCCACCCAATACCAAAATCTGGCCACACAAACACAATGCGCTTCCCAGCATGGATCACCTGGAACGTGGGTCACCAGGCCTGTGCCCAGCATGGATCACCCCTAATGTGGGTCACCAGGACTTTGCTAAGCAAGTCTCATCAGGAATGTTGGTCATCAAGCCTTTACCCAACATGGGTCACCAGGTCTGTGCCCAACGTGGGTCACCGTGGATCATCCAACATGAGTCCTCTGATAGGTGATGGAGTTGGAGCAGCAGACAAAGCTCTTCCCGCAGTCAGGGTACTTGTAGGGCTTCCTTTACTGGTGGGTCCGCTGGTGTTGGGTCAAGTTACAGCTCTGGGTGAAGCCCTTCCCACACTCGTCACACCTGTAAGGCCTCTCGCCAGTGTGGATACGCCGGTGCTTGTTGAGGGTGGAGTTCTGGTTGAATCTCTTCCCGCAGTCGGTGCAGTGGAAGGGCCTCTCCCCCGTGTGTGTGCGCTGATGCACAAGGAGATCTGAGCTTGTCTGAAACCTCTTCCCACACTCAGAACACTCATAGGGACGATCCCCAGTGTGGATCATTTTGTGGCGGATCAGGGTGGAGCTGTGCTTGAAGCTCTTCCTACATTCCCCACACTTGTAAGGCCTCTCCCCAGTGTGGATGTGCTGGTGCTTGATGAGGTTGGAGTTGTCCTTGAATCTCTTCCCACACTGGGTGCAGCAGAAGGGCCTCTCCCCCGTGTGCGTGCGCTGATGTCTGAGGAGATTGGAGCTGGTCTGAAACTTCTTCCCACACTGGGAACACTCATAGGGACGTTCCCCAGTGTGGATCTTCTGGTGGCTGATCAGGTTGTAGCTCTGACTGAAGCTCTTCCCACATTGCAAGCACTTGTAGCACTGCTCCCTGGTCTGAAGCTGCTGCTGCATCACCAGGTCGGAGCTCTGGGTCAATCTCCGGTCGCCTTCCAAGAACAGGCTTGGTTGTTCCTCCTCAGAGCATATTGGGGTGGTTTTGGAGCTTCTCCTCCTGGGGCATCTCCTTGGTTTTTCCACCTTACTGACTTCTTGTGCTGTGGAGCCATTCAAAACGGCCTCTGCCAGCAGTTTCTGCTGGGGCGATTTGTCCTCCGTGCTCTCAATGCTCAGCTCAGGGCCTGGGGCAGGAAGGAAGAAGGACAGGCAGAGGATTTGCCTCCGACCCACAGGGAAGGCCAAGGACATCCCCCCAAACCCAGCCCTGGCAGGACGGCGTCGGCAGCAGGGTTGTCCTGCAGCCTGGAGTGATGCTCGGCTGGAAGATGCAGCACAAAAGAGGGGCTGTCTTGGCTTGAGCTGGCAAAATGCCAAGTGTCCCAAGACAGAAAGAAAGGGTTCCTCCTGCCCCCCAACCAGCCAAGGGAAAAAGAAGAGGGAGAGGAAAAAAAACCCTCAAACCAGGTTTATGCTGAAACTAACTACGTGTATTTATACAGAAAAGAGAAAATCAAGAGAAAACTACAATATAACACACACTTACACAAGTTATGTATAACAAGAAATAACTTCCCACTCCCCAGTTAATACAAAGCCCATTACTCCAGATTCATAAGCTCTCTAAAAGACACCTTGCAAGAAACAGAAAGACTAACAACAAAAATGTTTCTACTTCCCTGAATGCAAACAAAATGCAAGCAGCGGCAGCAGGGGCAGGGCCTAACAGAAGAGAACAACTGTAGCAGTCTTCTCTGCACTCCAGCCACAATGGAACTGAACTAACACCTCCCACTGCTGTACACATATCTTAAGTTTGCGTCATCTGGTATGAAATACTTCCTTGGTTACTGAGTCAGGTGAGAGCTGTCTCCTAACCCACAGAGATTCTCTGAGCCTGCTAATTTGAGGCCTAGCCAAACCACTACAGGGGCAAAGGGGCACTGACTTCCTCCTCACCTGCCTGGGGGTCCTGGGGCATCTTGATCTTTCTCACAGCCTTCTCCTCCATCCTGCCAAGCTTTGGGAAGGAGAAATCCTGGTTTGGGGGGAAAAACAAGGTGTGAGTGCGTTGGCTTGGGAGTTCCTCCTGCCCAAGTCCATCTCTAGAAGTCACCAGGCATCTTGTGTCCATAAAAACCTCCAAAACACCAAAAATCAGCCCAAAGCAACCTGTGACTATACTGGGAGAGACTGGAAGTGACTGGGATCATCTGGGAAATGTCTGGAACCATTCTGGGTGTGACTGGGACCACAGTGGGAACAAGTGAGACTCTGCTAGTGGGGAATTGAGACCATACTGGGAACAACTGGGAGCAACTGGGAGTGACTGAGTCTAGACTGGTGCTACTGGGCATGACTGAGAACATGGTGGGACAGACTGGGATCATACTAGGACTGTACTAGGGGCAACTGAGTGGGATAAAACTGGGAGGACCAGGGAGCAACTGGAACCATGCTGGGAGCAACAGGAATCATACTGGGATCACACTGGGGGCACCCAGGACCGTGCTGGGGGTGACTGAGAGATACTGGGAGCAAATGGCATCATGTTGGAGGTGACTGGAGTCATACTGCAAGGGACTGGGAGCATGCTGGTGGCAACTGGGATATACTGGGACTGACTGGAACTATAGTGGGAGTAAAAGGGAGAAATTGGGAGCATGTGGGGGGACAAGTGGGTTAATATTGGGAGCAATTGGATGCAGACTGGGGTCATACTGGGATCCTATTGGGAGTGACTGAAATCATACTGGGAATATCTGAGAGTGACTGGAAAAAATCTGGGAGCACCCTGGGAGCTAATGGCATCATACTGGGCTAATACTGGGAGCAAGTGGAACCATGTTGGAGGCAACTGGGATAAGACTGGGAGAACACTAGGAGGAGCTGGGCCCAAGCTAGGTCAGACTGGGGTCATAGTGAAGGTGATTGGGATCATACTGGGAGTGACTGAGACAAGACTAGACTGGAGGGAACTGGGATATACTGGGAGCAAGTGAGAATATGCTGGAGGTTACTGGGACAGCAGTGAGAGTGACTGGAAGGGCCTATGAGCAACTGGAATAATGGCGGAAGCAACAGAGAACAAGCAGGAAGGAGCTGGGAGTGACTGGGGGCCATGTACTAAGAAAACAACTGAAGCAACTGGAATCAATCATACTGGGAGAAACTTGGCCCATATTGGGGTCCATACTGGTAGTGTCTGTAACCATACTGGAAGTGACTGGAATCACACTAGAAGTGACTGCAATCAACTGGCAGTAACTGGGTCTAAACTGGGGCCATTGGGGAGTGACTGGGACCCTGGTGGAAATCGGAACCACATCTGGAGTGACTGGCACTATACTGGGGCCAACTGAGGCCATGTTGTGGCCAAGTGAGATACAGTGGGAGCAGCTGGGCTCATACTAGGAGTGACTGGGCTCATACTGGGAGTGACTGGGCTCTGGGAAGCACAGGATGGGCAGCAGGGGAGGGCAAGCCCCCTCCCAGTTCTCTGCATTCCTGAAATCTTTATTCCCAGTTCCCGCTCTGGCCCGGAACACCAGATCCACTCCTGGATCCCTTTCCCTGGGGACACTTTCCTGCCCTCTCCCCACCTTCCTGCTTCTGGAAGTTGGCACTTCGGAGCCCCATCACATTGTTTCCTCCTTGCCTTCCCTATTATCACTGGGATCCTCCTGCACCTCCATTTCCTGGGCTCTGGGCCCACCCTGCCTGACCATTCCCAGTTTTCCAGCCCCCAGATCACCCTTTCTTTGACTCCAGGATCCTCCTGCCCCCCTTTTCTTTTCCATCCTACCTCTCCCAGCCCCTGAATACCCCTTTTCTTTGACCTCAGGGACCCTCAGGCCCCCATTCCCAGCCATCCCAGCTCACCTCATCCTCACATCCACTTTCTTTGACTTCAGAAGCCCCCTGGCCTCACTTTCCCACCCACCCTACTCTCACAGAGTCCACGTTCCCTTTTTCTTTAGCCTGGCACCCGCTGGACTCCCCTTTTCTGGGCACAGGGACCCCCTGCACCCTCCAACCACCTCTCTCCAACCCCAAGTCCTGCCTTTCCTTTGGGACCCTCCTAAGTCCTTATTTCCAGGCACTGGGATGTCCCTGCACACCCTTATCCTGCACCAATACCCCCCTGCACTCCTTTTCCTGGTCATCCCACCTCTTCCAGCCCCCACACCCCTACTTTTCCTCGACTCTGGGATCCCCACTCCTGCATTTCCCAGACATCAGGCAACCCTTTTCTGAACACTCGAGAACATCTTGAACCCCTTTTTCTGGCCATTCTGGGTCTCCCTATGCCATGACCCTCATTTCCTGACATCAGGGACCCCTGGACCCCTTTTTTTCTAAGCACAAGCCCCTTCACCGGCCTTTTCTTGGTCCTGTGACCCCCGGAAACTTTTTTCCGCAGCACTGTGTCCCCCCTGCACCCCTAAGATTCAGCCCAAAACACCAAGACTCAGCCCCAAAAAACCTGCGAAGAGTTCCCCCTCTCTGGTCTTTCCACTTTGGGGTTTGGGGGGTCTCCTCTCTCTGGGCTCCTGGGGGTCCCATGTGTATTGAGGGTCCCTCCTCTCTGGGCTGCCAATGAAGGCCTGGCCCAGGCACACCACCCTCCCCAAGGGGGGGTCCCCGCATCCCCCCGCCCACCAAGGGGCTCTGCCAGGAACCGACACCGGGACCCCCAAAAAAACCACCCGGGGACCCCCAATATCCCCCAAGGGGCATTGGCCGCTCAGCTTTGGGTCCCTCAAGCCCCAACCATCCCCCCGAACACAACCCAAGCCCCCCAGTGCCTCCCCAGGCTATTCGGGGCTCGGCTCGGGGGTCCGGCAGCACTTTGTCGGGGCCCTTTGCCGTCCCTGTGTGCAGCTCTGGCCCCGCCCCGCGGCAGCCCCAGCGCGGGCTCCAAGAAGCGGCACACCCTGGTGCCCTTGGGGGGTTTTGCCCGGGCCCATCCCGGCTCTCGTGTTCCATGGCACAGCCCGCACAGCCCCTGGGGGGCAGCGGGGGCACTGTGGAGTTTGGGGGTCCCAGCCCCTCTTTTCCCATCTCTCCTCTTTCCCACTTTGCCCTCCTGCTCACACGAGAACTCCTCATGCGCAGATGGAGCCCTGGAAAGGAAAAGGAAGAGGAGGAGCGTGGCTGGCCCCTCCCCTTCTCCCGGGGGTGTTCCTGGGTCGGTGCCATCCTCCCATTTTCAGGGTGGGCTCGGCAGGGCGGACACAGCGGGTTTGGGAGAGGGTGTGGGTGCCGGGTTGACAGAGAACAGGTCTACCCACCTGCCACCGCCCCCAGGTCTGCCCATGGACGGCCAGGCAAGGGAGGAAGGCCCGCGGCTAAAACGGAAGGTCGAGCGGAGACAGCAGGTCTACCCAGCCATCCTAATATACGTGGGTCCCCTGGCATCCCAGACAGGGGGAAACCCTGAGCCCCAAAATGAAAAGACCAGAGGAGAGGAACATCTGGGAGGGATGTTTTGGATTAATCTCTATATTTTGGAGTGAGTTTTGGATGAATCTTGATGTTTGCAGGTTTGATGTTGATAAGGGATTTTTTGCCTGAATCTCAGTAGTTTGGAGCTTATTATGGACACCAGATGCCTGGTGACCTCTGGAGATGGGCAGCAGAGAGGGGTGATAGTGGAGCTTCTCCTCTGACTGCTTGGGGTGGTGGTTCCAAGGGCCCTCTCTCTCCAGAATGCCAGGGGTGCCGAGGGTGCCCCCTCTCTGGAATCCCTGTTTTGGGGTCACAGGGGGGTCCCGAGCACCCTGAGCAGAGCGTCGGGGCAAAAGTACCCCTGGGACCCTCGGCATTTTTAAGTGGAACCCTGGAGAGGGGGAGATCCCAGAATCCTAAAGGGGTCAGATCAAAGAGTCGGGGACCTCTGGTATTCCCAGGATCTCCATCAGTCTTGAAAAGGCAGAACCCCAGACAGGGGTCCCCAAAACACAAGGCATCCCCAACAGCCTGGACAAGGGGGACACCCAGAACCCCAAAGTTGAGAGACCACACAGAGCAAATTTATGAGAGGGTTACTGGGAAGTGAATCTTGGTAGTTTAAATTGCTTTGATCTTAATTTTCATATTTTGGAGGGGGGGTTGCCAAATTTTGATGGTTTAGGGTTTGAGGGGATCTGTGCCAGACACCTCCATTTGGGGGGATGGGAGGATCCCAGGATTTTCCAGCATCCAGGGATGCTCCCCAAGCAAAGCCCCCTTTGGGGGTGACTCCCTTTGTGACCTACACTATGGTTGCTCCTCACTCGCTCACACTGTTCCCTTTTCCAAGAGCATCATCCCCAAATGGCCCCTTTCAGCTTCTAGAAAAAAACAATCAATAAATCCCATTTTCCTGCTTCTTAGGCCTGCCCATGTGTCTCACTCAGCTTCAGTTCTCCCTCTTTCAGTTGTCATTTTGAGATCCCAGTTTGGGAGACCTGGCGTGGTTTGGAGGGTCTGGGAGGCTTTTGAGGGGCCCTGGGGTAGTTTGAGGGTTCTGGGGGGAGTTTTGCAGGGACCCTGGAGTGGTTTTGGGGGTCCTGCGGTAATTTGAGGGTTGTGGGACAGAGTTTCAGGAGAATCCTGGGATGGTTTTGGCAGGTCTGAAAGCAGTTTGGGGGTCCTGGCGTGGTTTGTAGTGACTAGGACAGAGTTTAGGGGGGTCTTGAGATAGTTTGGGGGTCCTGGAGAGGTTTAGGGTGGTCTGGGTGGGGGTCTGGGAGGCGGCTGAAGGAATTCGAGCAGGTCTGGGTGCTCTAGAAGGGGTTTTGGAAGGTTGTGCCGTGGTTTTAGGGGTCTGGGACAGGATTTTGGGCATTCTGGGATCAGTTTAGGGATACTGTACAGTTTCAACGTTCTAAGAGGGTGTTGGGGGTCTGGGAGGAGGTTTAGGGCACTCTGAGGGTAGTTCGGTGCGTTCTCAGCAGTTTAGACGGTCTGGGAAAGGTTTGGGGGTCTGGTAGGGGGTTTAGGGGATCTGTGCGCTGTTTTTTGGGGCCCGGGCTGTTTCAGAGGCTCGGGAAGGTTCAGGACGGGATTTGGGGCATCCTGGGGGTCCGAGAAAGTTTGCGGAGTCCCAGTTGGGGGGTTTCGGTGTCTCAGGGGTATTTTCGGGGGGATTTGGGGCGTTCTGAGGCGGATTCCGGGGTGGGGGGAGGGGCTTATCCGGCTTCTTCACCTTCACGACCTTCACGGCCAACACGACCCCAAGAGGATCCATGGGGTCTGTGGGGGGTGGGCGGGTCGTGAGGGACCCCCAAATGCCCCCCAAATGCTCACAATTTTTCAGAAATTACCCGAAACTCGCCGCCATTACTCACCTTTCCCGGCACCGCCGGCGAGTCCCGCCCTCCGTCGATGGTGCTTCTCATTGGTCGCAGAGGCTGCCCGTCACCGCCGGCAGCCAATCAGCGTCCAGTAATGCAGAAGAGGGAGCGGGGCATGGAGTCCGCGCCATTTTGAGCTTGTCCCGTACTACAACTCCCGTCATGCATCCCGGCCCATTCTGGCCAATCCTTGCCCGGACTACAACTCCCGCCCCCCCCCGCGCCCAATCGGGTTGGTCCCAGCCGGTTTGCAGCCCCCCAAGTGCCCCCCGGACCCCAAACTGCCCCAGAAGTGCCCCCAGGACCCCCAAGTGCTCCCCAATACCCACTCAGGGCCCCCAAATTCCTTCCCCAGACCCCTAAGTGCCCCCCAAGTTTATCCAGGACTCACAAGTGTCCAGTAAAGGACTCTTCGAACCCTCAGATTCAATCCTCAGACCCCCAAGTACTTCCCCCAGTGTCCCCTCGGACCCCCAAGTGCCCCTCAGTTCTCCATAAATTCCCCCCCAGACCTCCATGAGACCTCCCAAGTGCTCCGCCCCCCCCCCCCCCCCCCCCCAACTGATCCTCAAATCCCAATTCCACTCCAACTCCTCCAAAGTCCCCCAGTCCCCCCTTCCCATGGGACCCTTTCCCAGGATTTGGGACTCCAAGGGGCAACCTGGGGGGTCGTGGGAGATTTCAGGGCACTTGGGCTTGTGAGTTGAGGAAGGGATGTGGGATGGGATTAAGAAGTCTATGGTGGAATTGAAGGAATTTTGGATGGAATGAAGGGGATTTAGGGTGGAATTAAGGGACTTTAGTGTGGAATTAATGGGGGTTTGAGGTGAAATTAGGAGAGACTGGGTGAAATGAAAGGAATTTAAGACGGAATTCAATATTCCTTGTGTGAAATAAAGGAGATTATAGTGAAATTTTAAGGATTTTGGATGGAATACTAGGGATTCTGAGAGGGATTAAGGTATTTTTGGGTGCAATTAACAGATTTGGAATAGAGTTAGGGATACTTTGGGTAGAAATAAAAAAAAATTTAGATGATATTAGGAGGATTTGAATTGGAAATATGAAGATTTGGGGAATTTTAGTTGGAATTTTTTAAAAAATTGAGTGAAATACATGGGATTGGGGAGATTTTAGATGGAATTAAGGGAATTCTTGGAAACAGTAATAGGAATCTTCAGTAAAATTGGGGGAATTGGGTTGAAACTGGGGATTTGGGGGGAAATGAGAGGAATTTTATGTGGAATTAAGGGAATTTTGTGTGGAATTCTGGAGATTTCAGGAAAAATCAGCAGGATTTTGATGGTTTTATAAGGATTTAAAGTGGAATTAGGACACTGAGTCGAACCACTGTGATATGAGGTAAAAATCAGGAGATGTTTCAGTGGAATTAAATGAATTTTGAATGGAATTAAAGGGGACTTTGGGTGGAATCTTAGGGATTTGGGGTAAAACTGGGGATTTGGGGATGAAAATCTGGGGTTTCTAAGAGGGATTAAGGGACTTTTGAGTGACATTAAGGGATTTGGGGTGGAATTAGAGAGCTCGATGCCACCAGAAGAAATGATGGGACAGAGCAGGTGAGATTTTTGGGGGTGTAAACTCAAAAAATCCACTCTTCCCAAAGAATTCCCAACATCTGTCTGTCTCCTGATGGATGTTCCTCCTTCTGCATTCACCCAAGGGGCCACAGGGAACCAGGAGGATGTGGAGACCACCAGACAGGTGTGTTCCCAACATGGCTCACTGGGAATGTGGGTCACCAGGTTATTCCCAGTGTTCCAGGTTCAAAAGGATTCCCAGCACAAAATAAAAAATGCTAAAATACAGCTGAGGTAGCAAAGCAAATTTCTTGGTGAGCAAAGCCAATGGATCCTGTTCCTTGGCACACAAACAGCACATCCCCAGCCCTGCAATCTCCCCAGGCCAATGGATCCTGTTCCTTGGCACACAAACAGCACATCCCCAGCCCTGCAATCTCCCCAAGCCAATGGATCCTGTTCCTTGGCACACAAACAGCACATCCCC
>CM031075.1:126652-147452 GCA_013398505.2 Rhegmatorhina hoffmannsi
TCTGGGGGTCTCCCCACACCCTGATCCCTGTTTTGGGAGGTTGGATGATGGAGGTCTCTCTTTTTTGGGGTCCCCACACCCTGACCCCTGTTTTGGGAGGCTGGATGATGGAGAAGGTGTCTCTTTTTTGGGGTCCCCACACCCTGACCCCCTGTTTTGGGAGGTTGGATGATGGAGAAGGTGTCTCTTTTTTGGGGTCCCCACACCCTGACCCCCTGTTTTGGGAGGTTGGATGATGGAGAAGGTGTCTCTTTTTTGGGGTCCCCACACCCTGATCCCTGTTTTGGGAGGCTGGATGATGGAGAAGGTCTCTCTTTTTTGGGGTCCCCACACCCTGACCCCTGTTTTGGGAGGCTGGATGATGGAGAAGGTCTCTCTTTTTTGGGGTCCCCACACCCTGACCCCCTTTCCCCCCACAGTGGGAAGATCTCCTACTACACCCACCCCCCTGAATCCCAGGGGGTGCAGCTGGAGGCCCAAATCCTGCCGGCGCTGGGGCCGGCGCTGGATCTGGACGCTCTGGAACGGGGGGATGCCGAGGCACTGGCAGGTGAACAGCAACTCCCCCCGTCTCCCCACCTCTGTGTACCCCCCTTTATGCCCCCCCAAAACTCACCTGGCCACTCCCTCAGCCATCCCAGCGACGGTGACGGGGCTTGGGCTGTCCCCGAGTGTCCCCAAGGAGGAGGATGAGGATGATGAGGAAGGAACAGCCATGGAGGACGACAGCGGGAAGGACCTGGAGGTGGGGAAGGATTCACTGAGCTGTTTTTCTGAGGGGTTTTGGGGTGCTGGGTTAATTCTGAGCCCCTCCCCAGCTCGGCGGGGTGACGGTGGAGCTGAAGCCGCGGGGGAAGTCGGGGGGCACCGGGGGGCAGGTGGTGCCCCGTGCCCCCAATTTGGAGGAGGTGGCGGCTCTGCCCCCTCTGCTCCAGGGCCAGGGGCTGAGGGCAGCTGGAAAAAGGAGGAAAAAGCTGCAAAAAAGGGCAGGTGAGTGAAGACACTTTTTTTTTTCCCCCTCAATCCCCAAATCCTGCTGGTGCCCCCCAAAATTCCTGATTTTCCCCCCCTCAATCCCACAGAGAAAATCGCCACGAAGCTGTCGGAGACCCTGGAGGCTGCCATGCAGTTCTGAGGCATCTGAGACACAGATTTAGTATTTTTTTATTTTTATTTAAGTGAGAAATGGTTAAAAAAAGCCTTATTTGAAATAAAATTATTAATTAGAGAGAGGTGCACCCAGAAGGTGCAGTTTGTGGGGGTGTCTTTCAAGCAGGAGGTTGGACTGTGGAGGTTTTGGGGGGGTGGGAGAAGGAGAGGGAGCCCCACAGGGGGGTTTTTGGGGGGCTCACCCAGTCTCAGTGCTGGGGGGGGGGGGATGTGCCCCCCTGAGTTTGAGGGGACCCCATTTTTCCAGCTGACTCAGCGGATTCAGTGCTCAGGTCTTGGAGGGGGGTTTGGAGGAGTTTGGGGGATTTGAGGGAGAGTATTGGGGAGTTGGGGGAAGTTGGGAGGAGTTTGGGATAAGTTTTGGAAAGGTTTTGCGAGGGTGGGTTTGTTTTGGAGGGATTTGGGCGGGGAGTTCTGGGAGAAGTTTCGGGGGGAGGTTGGTGGGATTTTTGACACTAAATGAGCCCCCCAACCCAGCAGAGCACCCCGAATCCCACACTGATTATTCAAATAGTCACTGTTGAAGCCAGGGAAGGAGTAAAATGGGATATCATGGGGTGTATGGGGAGGTCTTTTGCATCATTTTTTGGTGGAGGGACTGGGCACCATTTTATCGCCCTGAGGGGACGTGAGCGGAGGTGGGGGGGCAAAATGGATAATTTTGTGTTTTGGGGGTTCTTTAGCATTGTTTTTAGCAGTGGGACAGGCACTGGGTGCTATTTTGGCACCCTGAGGAGAAAGGGGGGGTATGTGAGGCGCTTTTCATGCCTTTTTCACCACCTGAAGGAGGGAAGAGGGTTCGGAGGGCAACGCAGGTGTTTCAAATACCGCTATTATTATTATTCAAATCCCCTTAAGCTGAAGGGAGGGGTAAAATGGGCCATTTTGAGTCTTTCGGGGGTGTTTTATATCGTTTTCGCTGGGAGGAGGGGGCGGGAAGGAGGCACTTTTCTCCAGCTGAGGGGCGGGTTCTGGTGGGGTGGGAGGCAACACAAGTGCTTCAAATACCGCTACCAGTATCCAAATACTCACTGTTAAAGCGAAGGGAAGGGTAAAATGGGGCATCGCGGGTGGGTTTTGGGTCTTTTTTTGCGTTTTCCCGCCCTGAGGGGGCGGCGCGCGAGGAGCTTTTCCCGCCCTTTTCCTCCCTGAGGGGACCGGGGGCGGGGCAAGCGGAGCACGTGACTCCTCGCGGCCGCTGGGGGCGGGGCAAGTGCCGTGCTCGGCCAATCACGGCACGGAAGGCAGTGCTGGGACCAATGAGAGGTGGGATGGGCGTGGCCCCCGGGGGTGGGCGGGGTCCGCTGGCGCAGTCGCGGGCAGAGCGCGGTGGGTGACGGGTCGGTGCGAGCTCCGGGGCGGAGCGTTTACCGGGCCTGGGGAGCGGGTAGGAGCGTGGCTTTCTGCGGTCCCGCTGAGAGGAGAGGCGGGGAACGGCCTTGAGGAGGTCTCGGCCCTTTTTTAGCCCGCCCGGCGTTTGTTTTCCCCTCAGAGCTGCTGTGAGAAATGTCCCAGCGGAAGCGCAGCAGAGGGCTCACTTACTCTCAGGTGAGGGCCTGCCCCCTCTTCCTCCCTCATCCCTCCCCATTGTCTTCTCCTCCTCTTTTTCCCCGTCATTTCCCCCTCTTTTCTTCCCTCTTTTCTCCGCCCCTTCGCTCCTGGTTCTCCCCATTCCCTCCCCTTCCCTTCCCCTGCAGCAACGCCCCCCTTTTCCCATCCTTTCCTCTCAGATGACCGATGGGGACGAGGATTTCATCCCGACCCAGCGGGAGCGGTACTCCGCGGACCAGGTGAACCAGAAGGTGGGTTTAGGTGATCTCTTTTCCCACTCCCAGAGTCCTGTCCCTTCTCTCCTCTGTCACCACCCCCCTCTCGGCCTTCCTTCCTCCCTCCACCACAGGCGAACGAGCTGGTTCAGTATCTGCTTGTGAAGGACCAGAAGAGAATCCCCATCAAGAGGGCCGGTGAGTTTAGGGGAGAGCCCCCTCCCTCCCACAGCTGTGGGACCCCCAAATCCTTGGGGAGCTCCCCCGGGGAGCTCCGGGATCCCTCAGCAATTCCCTTATCCTGTAGATATGCTGAAGAACGTTGTGCGGCAATACCGAGATGCCTACACACAGATCGTCAATCAGGCAGGCAGGACCCTGCAGGAGGTGGGAAGGGGCACAGGATTCGGGGGGGTTTTGGGGTGGAGACCCTTGAGGGTTTAACCCTTCTCCTCCTGCAGGTGTTCGGGCTGCATTTGGTGGAGATCGACCCCAAACGCCACACCTACATCCTCACCAACAACCTGCCTTGTGCTGCTGAGATTCACCCCTGCGGGTGAGGGGCTGGTGCTGGGGGGACCCCCGGAGGGTTCTGGGGGTCACCACGTGTGGGTGACACACCTGGGGCTCTCGCAGGGGCAAAGAGAAGGCGAAGATGGGGCTCCTCATCGTCATCCTCAGCTTCATCTTCATGAAGGGCAACTCAGTCAAAGATGGTGAGTCCTGCCCAGAGACCCCCTGTGCCCATTTCTGCCTCGTGCCCTCTTGACACCCCCTTTTCCAGGTGCCCTGTGGGAATTCCTGCGCCGGCTCCGCGTGCACCCAGGGTAGGATTTGGGGGGGAACACACGGAATGGGGGGGACGGGGCTCCTCACCCCATCCTCATAACCCCCCCCACCCTCAGGGAGCAGCACGAGAGATTTGGGGACATCCAGAAGTTGGTGACAGAGGAGTTTGGGCGGCAGAAGTGAGTCCTGGGGGTGGAGTTTGGGGTGGGTCTTGGTGTGGTCTGGGGGGAGTTTGGGGTGGGGTTCCCCCTCCCAGTGTGATCTGGGGGGATTTGGGGGACAGTCTGGGGTGAGGTCTCCCCTCCCGGTGTGGTGTGGGGGGATTTGGGGGTCAGTTTGGGGTGGGGTCCCCCCTCCTGGTGTGGTGTGGGGGGATTTGGGGGGCAGTCTGGGGTGGGGTCCCCCCTCCTGGTGTTGTTTGGGGGGCAGTCTGGGGTGGGGTCCCCCCTCCCAGTGTGATCTGGGGGGATTTGGGGGGCAGTCTGGGGTGAGGTCTCCCCTCCCAGTGTGGTGTGGGGAGATTTGGGGGGCAGTCTGGGGTGGGGTCCCCCCCTCCTGGTGTTGTTTGGGGTGGGGTCCCCCCTCCCGGTGTGGTGTGGGGGGATTTGGGGGGCAGTCTGGGGTGGGGTCCCCCCTCCCGGTGTGCACAGAGCGGCCCCGGCACCAGCTCGGCCGGGCTGTTTATACCACACCGCAGAGCAACCCCTGCAGCCCCCCTGGGACCCCCCACCCCGTGGCTCGAGGGGTCCGTCATGGGGCCGAGGAGCGCCGGACACTCCCTTGGGGACCCCCAAACCCACCCCCCTCTGCAGGTACCTGGAGATCACCCCCATCCCCCTGACAGACCCCCCCCAGTTCAGCTACCAGTGGGGGCCACGGGCGGCCAAGGAGATCTCCAAGAAGGACATCCTGAACTTTGTGGCGAAGGTGAGGCCGTGCTCAGGGGCAGGGGGGGGTCTCTGAGTTTTGGGGGGCTTCGTTTGACACCCCCTCTCCCTCCCCCTTTTTTCCCACTCAGATGCAAGGAAAGAGCCCCAAGTTCTGGACTACTCAGTACAACGAGGCCATGGCCCTCTCAAGCCCCCGAAAATAAAGATGCCCCATTGATGTGCAGCCCCCCCAGCTCGATTTCCAGGCTCACTTGTACAAGGTTTAATTTTGGGGGGCCCCCCCTTTTTTCCAGAGACCCCTCAGTAGTGCTCGGGGACGGTGTTGAGGGCGTCGGCCGCGGTGCGGTTGATGTCGACGTTCTGTGGGGCAAAACAAGGGGGGTTTGGGCAAAAAAGGGGGGGTTTTGGGGGGGGGTGTCTCCCCAAAATGTAACACCCTCTGGAGGGGGGAGGTCACTGGGATGTGCCCCCCTCCTTTGGGGGTGGGGGACCCTCACCTGGGGTCGTGCCCGGTGGGTGTTGACGGCCTCGATGTTGAGGAAGATGGACTCGACCTCACAGCCTGAAACCCAGGAGAGAACACGGAACTGGGAGGGGGGGATTGTCCCAGTCTGGGGGAGGGACACCAAGGGGGGGACAGACCTCATTTTGGGGTGACACCTCAGGGGGAACAGTCTCTGTTTTGGGTGGGAGGGGTCCCCTTTTGGAGGCATCCCCATTTTGGGGAGTGATCCTGGGAGGGCAAGTCCTCATTTTTGGGTGGGATACTGAGGAACTGTCCCCATTTTGAGGGGAATTGTGTCCCCATTTTGGGGTGTGACACTGAGGGATAGTCCTCCTTTTTGGGGGGGATTGGAATTGCCCCATTTGGGGGGACACTGAGGGATAATCCTCCTTTTTGGGGGAATGGGAATTGTCACCATTTTGGGGGTCACAGTCCCCATTTGGGGGGAATTGTGTCCCCATTTTAGGGTTTGACACTAAAGGATAGTCCTCCTTTTTGGGGGGAGATTGGAATTGTCCCATTTGGGGGGCACAGTCCCCATTTGGGGGGGCACAATCCCCATTTTGGGGGGGCACAATCCCCATTTGGGGGGGCACAGTCCCCATTTTGGGGGGGCACAGTCCCCATTTGGGGGACACAGTCCCCATTTTGGGGGGCACAGTCCCCATTTGAGGGGGCACAATCCCCATTTGGGGGGGCACAATCCCCATTTGGGGGGGCACAGTCCCCATTTTGGGGGGCACAATCCCCGTTTGGGGGGGGCACAATCCCCGTTCTGGGGGGCACAATCCCCATTCTGGGGGGNCCACCACTCACCATAAGCCACAGGGGTCAACTTGAGCACCGTGTGCAGGGGGCACTTGAGGTAGGGCAGCTCATCTGCAGGGGGCGATAAAGACGGCGAGTGGGGGGACGGTGGGTGTGGGGTGTCCCCAGCTGTCCCCGGGGTGTCCCCAGCTGTCCCCAGCGTGGGTGTGGGGTGTCCCCAGCTGTCCCCGGGGTGTCCCCAGCTCTCCCCAGCGTGGGTGTGGGGTGTCCCCAGCTGTCCCCAGCGTGTCCCCACGGCCTCACCCGCGCTCTTGTCCAGGAAATAGGCCAGCAGGCACCGCATCACCGCCTGGTGACAGATGACCAGGACGTTCTCTTGCCGCTCCAGCTCCATGATCACCGGCTCCAGCCGCTGCACCAGGTCCTCGTACGACTGCGGGGGGCAGGTCAGGGGGGCCCCCTGTTATGGGTTTACCTGAGTAGGCCTGAATTTAGGCTTAGAATTTCAGACTAGGCCTGGGGCTCTGGGCTGAGCTGGCTGACAACTGAATTCCTCCAGCCAATGGAATTCCATACCATGTTCCAGCACCATCTCAGAAGTGCAAGAGCTGGTGTGGGAGTGGCTTGGGCAGTTGTTTCAAACTGTGGTCCCAGGAGGTAGGACCAGGCTCAGCACCAACTCACCATCACCTTATCTTGGGGAAATGTTTGTTCTTCCTCTTTGTGGTGATTTGTAGTTGGAATGGTGGGATTTGTGTTCATTGGGGAGTGCGAAGTTGTTGTTATTTCTAACTTGTGTGTTATATTGTAGTTTCTTTTAATTGTTTTGTATAAATATAAGTCAGTTTAAGCATAAACTGGTTTGAGTTTCTGGGGTTTTTTTCCCTTTCTCCCTTGGGAGGGCAGGAAAGCTTTGACTGTATTGGGCAGGTGGCATTTTGTCAGCTCATCCCAAGGCAGCAACCAAGGAAATATTTCACACCAGATGATGCAAACCTGAGATATGAACACAGGACTAGGAGAGTTCTCTCAGCTCCATCCTGTCTGCAGCACAGGCAGGACACGCTGCCCTGGGCCTTGCTTGGCATTTAGGGGGTCAGGGGTGTCCCCCAGCCCCTGCAGCCCCCCCAAGTGCCCCAGGGCAGGGGGTGAGGGGTGGGTAAGGGGTGGGTACCTCTCCCTTGGGGTAACGGTAGCGATACTTGTCCTGGTCCCGCAGCGCGAATTCCTTGGGGTAACGCTCCTGGATCTCCTCATAGGTCATCTCCTCACAGATTCCCTGTGGGATGGGGGAGTTGGGGACATGAGGGAGGGGTTGGAGTGTGTATCTGTCTGTCTGTCTGTCTATCTATTTATCCATCTCTGTGTTTATCCCCCCAAATTCCCAGAAAAGCGGGCGTGGCTCACGGCATCGATCTCGTTCAGGGCCTTCCACTGCTCGTAGGGCACCCCCAGCGCCTCGGCCGTCTCGATGGTGCGTTTCATGTGGCTGGTCCACACCTTGAGGTCTCTGATGCTCTGGCTGCGGATGAACTGGGCCAGTGCCTGGGCGTACTGGGAGGGGGCGGGGCTAAGGGTGGGTGTGGCCCAAGCCCTGCCCCTCTGTGGGTGTGGCTTAGCCATACCTGTTGAGAGTGGGGTGGAGTCTGGAAGCTCCACCCTCTTGTGGGTGTGGCCTGTTCCCTCTGGCCCCACCCCTTTATTTCCACACCTGTGTCTCTCAGGGTGTGGCTTCCTCTGACCACACCCCTCAGGTGTGGGTGTGTCCTGACCACTCCTTGGCCCAGCCCAGGGTGTGGCCTCACCCATTGACCCCACTCTGGTCTGTGGCTCCACCCACTCTGAGGCCCCTCCCTGTGGGCGTGGCCTGTTCGACCTCTGCCCCACCTTGGGGTGAGTGTTAGGTGGGGTCGCCTGCAGCTCACCTGGAGCTGCTGGTGGGTGTGGTCTCCTATCACCTGGAGTGGGCGTGGCCTCCATTAGCTCCACCCTTTGTCCCTATCCTTGCCCCTACCTGGAGTGGTTCCCTACACCTGTAGGGGGACAGTCCCCCCCAGTCTGCCCCTATGGGCTGAACTGGTTCTGTCCCCACCTGTCCCCACCTGACACCCATCGGGGACAGCCCTGAGTCCCCCCAGTCCTGCCCTTCAGGTTGAGCCAGTTGGGACCCCCCAGCCCTACCTGCTGCCCCCGAGGGGACACCCCTGAGTCCCCCCAGTCCTGCCCTTCAGGCTGAGCCGGTTGGGACCCCCCAGCCCCACCTGCTGCCCCCGAGGGGACAGCCCTGAGTCCCCCCCAATCCTGCCCTTCAGGTTGAGCTGGCTCTCCCCGTGGCGGCTCAGGTAGATGGCTCGGGGCGTGACGTGGATGTTCATCAGGTAATACACGGTCCTGCTCTGCACGTGGCCCTGCACTCGGTTCGCCAGGTACCGAACGCCCACGTCGAAGATCTTGATGTAGGACAGCCCGCTGGGGGGGTGGGAACACCCCCTGTCAGGGAACTGGGGGGTCCCCAAGCCCCGGGGGACACAAAGGGTGGGGTGTCACCTGTCCAGGTCCTCGTCCAGGGGCTCATAGGTGGCCTTGTAGCACTCGATGCGCTTCAGGAAATCGGCCACTGCCTCTTCCTGTGCTCGGCCCTTGTAGTCGGGGCTGCTCAGCTTCACTTGCTGGGGGGCACAGCTTGTTTTTTTGGGGGGCCACACGCAGTTCTGCACCCCACCCCCCTCCAAGAGTTCTGGTTGTGACCCCCAGGTTGTCACCTTGCTGTCCCCTCCCCTCCCCAGGGTCTCACCTTGATGTTCTCCTCGATGATGGCGGGGTCGTCACAGATGGACTCGACAAACAGAACCTGGGGTGGGGGAAAGGGGGCACAGATGTGGCCCCCCCGAGGCTGTGGCACCCCCAAAACAGTGCCAGCATCCCCCCAAGAGCTGTGACACCCCCAAAACACCCCCCAGCACCCCCCAAGAGCTGTGACACCCCCAAAACAATGCCAATAACCCCCCAAGAGCTGTGACACCCCCCAGCACCCCCCAAGAGCTGTGACACCCCCAAAACACCCTCCAGCACCCCCCCAAGAGCTGTGACACCCTCAAAACACCCCCAGCACCCCCCAAATCACTGCTAACCCTCCCCTCGTGCTGTGACACCCCCAAAACAGTGCCAGCACCCCCCCAATCCATTGCCACCCCCTTACTCAGTCACCACCCCGTGCTGTGACACTCCCAACTCACTGCCACTGCCCCCTCGTATTACAGACACCCCCAAACCAGTGCCACACCCCAAAACGTTCTCTAGACACCCCCCCAAGCAGCGCTGGCCCCCCCTCCCGGTCTATACCCCCCCCCCAAACACCTCGAGACCCCCAAAATTGCACCTTGTACCCATTTTCCTTGGCAAACTTCAGGATCACGTCCCGCCGCTCCCGCGTCGTGTTGGTGGCATCAAACACCTGGGGGGGGGGGGTTAGGGGGGAGTGAGGGGGCAGTTTGGACCCCCCCCAAATAATTTGGGGGGATCTTTTACCCCTCAGGGGGGTGTTTTGTGCAGGGTGGGGGGGTCTTACCGCCACCTGCCCGTCCTCACAGCTCAGGTAGGCGCGGACGTCCTTGAGGGCAGACAGGGCGCAGTGCCTGGGAATTTTGGGGATGGGGGGAGGGCTCTCAGCTGTGCCCCCTTCTCCAAATACACCCCAAAACCCACCCCCAACCCCCCCAAAATCCCCACCCACCCACCCACCCTCTGACCTGCGGATTTCCATCCCCTCGGGGTTGTCGTGGCGGAAAAACTCGTAGTTCTTGTAGCTGGGAACGGCCTCGCGCCGATACTCCCCTACATTGAACACTGCAGGGGTGGGGGGCGGTCAGGGGGGGTCTCAGGGTGTCCCCAAACCCTCCCAGACACCCCCCCAGCACCCCAAAAACACTCACCCCGTGTGGGGGTCCCGATCCAGTTGAGGTAGCGGGTGAGTTTTCGGGAGATGTAGGTCTTGCCCCGGGCGGGCAACCCCACGAGGATCACCATGGTGGGGCAGTTGGTGAACTGGGGGACACAGGCTGGGGGTGGGAGGCGTTTTAGGGGGGGTTACAGTGGTGTTACACCCCCCCACAAATGGGTTCTGTACCCCCAAATCCCTCCTGACCCCCGTTCTGGGGCAGAACAACCTGCCCTGAGGGGGTAAAATCCTCCCCCAATGCACCTGTGGGAAGGGGGTCCCCAAGGTGGGATAGGGGGGTCAAGGAGCCCCCCCAGCCCAGGGGGCAGAGTGTGATGGGGGGCTTGAGGGTATCCTGGTCTGGCAGGGGTCGGAGGGGTCTTTGTGCCTCCTTTTGGGGGGGGGTCCTGACCCTCTTTTCCTTCTTACTCCAGAGGTTCCCACCCCACGGGACTCCTGATTGCCAATATTGGGACCCCCAAAGGGTTGGGGACCCCCAAAGGGACAGGTTGGGGACCCTCAAAGGGGACAGCAGGAGGACACCCCAAGAGACAGGACAGGGACTCCTGAGGGAACGGGGGGGGACCCCGTACACACCTGAGGGGCTGCACTGGGGGGGAATTTGTCCCCCTTAAGCCACAGGTGTGATTTACCCCCACCCCAAAATCCTCCCCCTCCCCACTTACACCCCCATCCCGGTGTGGGGCACCACAGGGACCCCCCATTTTTGGCAGGGGGGGCCGTGCCAGCCATGCCGGTGCCACCGCCATGTCCGTGCCCTCTGCCCCTGCCACCCCTCAGTGTCCCCACGGGCAGTGCCCCCTGGTGTGTGTGTCACCCCCCGAGTTCACCCCCACACCCCCCTCCCAGGGCCTGTACCTGGGATTTTGGGGGATTTCTCCTCCATTTTGGGGCGGGGGGGGCAGGCGGGTGCTGGCGGTGCCCCCCGGGAAGGTCGGAGGTAACGTTATACCCTGGCTGAGGGCCGGGGTGGGAGGGACCAGGGGGGCAGTGGGGCCCCCCCGTGGGGGTTGGCCCTGCCACCTTGGGGGGCTCAGGTCTGGCCCCCTGGGGGTCCTGGTCCCATTCCCTTTGGGGGTCTCAATCCTGTGCCCTTGGAGTGTTGATTCTCCCCCTCGTCGAGGTCCCAGCCTGGTCCCCTTTGGGGGGGGGGGGCTGGTCCCACCCTCTTGGAGATCCCCATCCCACCCCCATGGGGGATCAGATCTTGTCCCCTCGGGGGTCCCAGTCCGCCCCCCTGGGGGTCCTGGTCCTCCTCACCTTGTGGGTCTCAGTCCTGTCTCCCTGGGGGTCCTGGTCCTGTTCCCCTTTGGGGTCCCAATCCTGTTCCATTAGTCCTGACCCCCCCTACTCAGCGTCCTCTCGTGTCCTCTGTGGGGTCCTAATCGGGTCCCCTTGGGGGGGCTGGTCCTGTCCCTCTGGGGGTCCCGATCCCACCCCACTGGGGGGGTCAGATCTTCCTTTGAGGGTCCTCACTCTGTTCCCCCTTGGGGGGTCTCACTCCTGACCCCTTGGGGGGTCTGATCCTGTTCCCTTGGGGGGTCCAATCCCACCCCCCTGAGGGACCAGATGTTGCCCCCTCAGGGGTCCCCATCCTGTGTTGGGGGGCTCGGGGGGGCTCAAGGGGGTGTCAGGGGAGTTTGGGAGGGTTTGAGGGGATTTGGGGAATTCAAGAGGTTTGGGGGAGATCAGGGTTTGGGGGGTCTCATCTCAGGAGCTTTGGGGGACTTGGGGTTTGAGGGGGCTCAAGGGATTTGTGTGTCTCAAGGAGTTTGGGGGGCTCGGGGGGTTTGGGGGTCTCAGAGGAGTTGGATGATTTGGGGGTTCTGGGGTTTGGAAGGGTCTTAAGGAATTTGGGGGGGTCAGGGGATTTGGAGGGTCTCAAAGAGTTTGGGGGGCTTGGAGGGTGTTTGGGGGCTCTTAAGGGGTTTGGGGGGCTCAAAGGGTTTGGGGGGGAGTCTCAGGAGGTTTGGGTTTCTCAAGGGGACTGGAGGGTCTCAGGGGGTTGGGGGGATCTCGGGGTTTGGGGGGACTCTGGGAGGGGCTGTGGGCGGAGCCTCAGCGCTGGAAGCCCCGCCCACCCCTTTGGCCCCGCCCTCCTCGGGGCTTATCGGTTTGGGGGGGCCCCGTTTTGGGGGGCTCACAGTGCTCGTTGTTCGTCCTCAGTGCGGGACAACAGGTGTGTTGGGGGAGAGGGTGGGGGGTTTTTGGGGGGCTCCAGACCCCCATGAGGGTCGGGGGTGGGAGGGGCAATTGGCTTTGGGGGGCTGAGGACCCACAGAGTGGGGTTTTGGGGTGCTGGAGACCCTCAAAGGGGGACCCCTAAATGGGTCGGGGGAGGAATCTGTGGGGGTCCCAAATTGTCACCTTTAGACATCGCGGGAATTTGGGGGTCCCCAGCACCCCCTTTGCCCCTCCCAAAACTTTCCCTGACCCCCTAAAACTGCTGCGGAGGGGAAGCAAAGGAGGCTCGGGGGGTCCTGCGCCCCCCAAACTCCCCAGAGCCCCCCGAATTTCACACTCTCCATCAGCCCTACCCTGGGTCCCGTTTGGGGGGGTTGGGGACCCCCAAGTGGGTGGGGTGGGGTGGGTACCCCTGGAATGTCCCCAAACTCCCCAGACCCCTCCAAACCACCCCCAGAGCCCCCCAAATTCCGCCCCCCCTGCCCCCCCCCCCAATCAGCCCCATCTGCCCCATTTGGGGGTCCTGGTTTAGGGTGGATTTGGGGTTTTGGGGGGGACCCCGAGGTGGGGGGGTGGGGGGGATGGGACACTTGGGCCCCCCCCAAATTCCCACCTCACACCCCCCCCCCTTTTCGGGTGTGGGGGTCACGTGACCTGCCCCACACCAGCTGTTGGGGGCTGATAAGGGAGGGAGGGGCCACACCCACCTCCCGAACCCCCCCAAAACCGGGAGGAGGTGGCTGGGTGGGGTTGCTTTTGGGGGTGGGGCAGGTTTGGGAGGGTCCCCTCGAGTTCCTGGGGGTGGGACCCTCATAGACCTCCCCCCCGAACCATCTGGGGGTCTCCAAACTCCTCCCAAACAGGGTCTGGGGGTCCAGGTGGGGCTGGTTCAGAGTGGGAGTTCTGGGGGGTATTTTGGGGGGTTCTGGGGGTCCCTGTTCTCCCCCAGGGGAGTTTTGGGGGTTGTGACCCCACCTTGGGCCTCCCTGTTCTCCCCCAGACCAGTTTTGGGGGATTCAGGAGGGGTTTTGGGGGTGCCAAGCCCCCACCTCACCCCCAACCCCCCCGTTTGGACCCTCCCCAACAATTTCAGTGGGGTTTGATGGACTTTGGGGGGGATTCTGGAGTGGTTTTGGGGGTGAGAGGAACGAGGGAGATTTAGGGGGGGTTGGGGGGATTTTGGGGTGCCCAACACCCCCCCAAAACCCCCCCTTTTTTGCCCCCCCAGCACTATGGCTGCCCTTCTGCGCTGCCCCGTCCTGGCCCGTCACCCTTGGCTGGTCCGAGCCCTGGCCACGGCCCCGCCCCGCCCCCACCCAGGTACCCCCCGGGACCCCCAAACTGGGGAGGGGTGGGGGGAGGGGAGGAAACACCCCCCCTTGATACCCCCTCAACTGTTTTGGGGCAGGTTGGGAGAGTTTGGGGCAGATTGTGAGGAGTTCTGGGGGGTAGTTTGGGGGAATTTGCAGGTGGGTTTGGGGGGAGTTTTGGGGGGAGTTTTGAGGAGTTTGGGGGGAGTTTTGGAAGGGGTTTGAGGGGATGGGGGAGTTTGGGAGGGATTTTGGGGGGGAGTTTTGTGGGGCTGGGAGAAGTTTTGGGTTTGGGGGACTTTGGGGGTGGGTTTGGAGGAGTTTGGGGGTATTTGAGGGAGAGCATGGGGGGAGTTTTGGGGAGCTGGGAGGAGTTTGGGGTAAGTTTTGGAAGGGTTTTGAGAGGGTGGGGGAGTTTTGGAGGGGTTTGGGGGGGAATGAGTTTTGGGGGGTGGGTTTTGGGGTGGGTTTGGAGGCTTGAGGGGGGAGTACTGAGGAGTTTGAGGTGAGTTTGGGGGAGTTGGGAGGATTTGGGGGGGTTTGGGGGAAGCTTTGAAGGGACCTGGGAATGAGTTTTGGGGTTTTGAGGGAGTGTTGGAGTTTGGGGGTGCTTTGGGGTGTTGTGGGAGGTCTGGGATGATTTGGGGGTGCTGAGCCCCCCCTTAACCCCCCTTTTCTCCCCCCAGGTGACCCCCCCGAGGGGTCCCACTGCCCCTTCATGGACCTGGGCGGGGAGGGGCCCCCCTTTGTCCAACGTGCGGCCCCCGAAATGCAGGAGGATGTGACGCCCCCCGAGGCAGGTAATGGATTTGGGGGGGCCCCCCGACCCTCCCCCTTGGCTCTGGGGGTCCCCTGCTGACCTCTGACCCCCCCTCAGACGCCCTGGATTGGTTGCTGGAATTGGGGGAACCCTTTGAGGACCCCCCTGAGCGGCGGCTGGAGGAGAACCTGCCTGGTGAGGGGGTGGGGTGGGGTCTGGGGGGCATTTTGGGGAACTCTGAGGGGGTTTGGGGTGCAATGGGGGGGATTTTGGGGGTGTGTGGGAATTTCAGGGAGCAAAGGGGAGGTTTGGGGGACAACGGAGGGCTTTGGGTTGCTGGGGGTAGTTTGGGGGTGCCCCCCTCGACCCTGTGCCCCCCCTCGAAGACACCATCCCCTAAGAGGCACTTTTGGGGTGCAATGGTTTTAGGGTCTAATGGGAGTTTGGGGGGGGCTGTGGGAGTTTGGGGATCCTGGGGGCAGTTGGGGGTTCTGGGGGCAGTTTGGGGGCTCTGGAGGCAGTTGGGGGTGCCCGGGCAGTTGGGGGTGCCCCCCTCGACCCTGTGCCCCCCATCGAAAACACCTTCCCCTAATGAGGCACTTTTGGGGTGCAATGAAGAGTTTTGGGGTCTAATGGGAGTTTGGGGGTTCTGGGGGCAGTTGGGGGAGCCCGGGCAGTTGGGTGTGCCCTCCTCGACCCTGTACCCCCCCTCAAAGACACCATCCCCTAAGAGGCACTTTTGGGGTGCAATAGTTTTAGGGTCTAATGGGAGTTTGGGGGGGGCTGTGGGAGTTTGGGGATCCTGGGGGCAGTTGGGGTTTCTGGGGGCAGTTTGGGGTTTCTGGGGGCAGTTTGGGGGTGCCCCCCTGACCCTGTGCCCCCCCAGAGGACGCCTTCCCCTACGACGCCGTGTTCGGGGGCCGCCTGGCCGGGCTGCGCCGCGCCCACACCTACCGGGAGTTCACGCCCGTGGGGCGCCGCGCCCGGGACCCCCCGACTGCCCTGCTGGGCACCCCCGCCCGCCTCATCCAGCTCTGGTGCTCCAACGACTACCTGGGCATGAGCCGCCACCCCGAGGTGCTGCGGGCGGCCAGGTGGGCACCCCAAAACCCCCCCCCCGGGCCCCAGGGTGCCCCAAACCCTTCCCTGGACCCCAAAACCTCCCTGGACCCCAAAACTTCCCTGGACCCCAAAACCTCCCTGCACCCCGAAACCCCCCCAGGCCCCAGAACGGCCCCACAGTGCCCCAAAACCCTCTTCTGCACCCCGAAACCCTCCCCAGAGTGGCCCTAAACCCCCATGGACCCCAAAACTTCCCTGCACCCCGAAACCACCCCCAGGCTCCAGAATATCCCCACAGTGCCCCAAACCCTCCCCTGCACCCCGAAATCCCCAGGACCCCAAACCCTCCCCATAGTACCCCAAAATCCCCCTGGATCCCAAAACTCTCCCATACCCCAAACCCTCCCCAGAGTGCCCCCCAAACCCTCCCCTGCACCCCAAAACCTCCCCTGTGCCCCAAACCCTCTGAAATCCTCCCACTCCCCCCCAAATCCCTTTAAATCCCTCCAATTCCCCCTAAACCCCCAAATCTTTCCATAATTCCTCCAAATCTTCCCAAAATCCTTCCCAAAATCCCAAATCCCCTTGAAATCCAATTCCCCCAACTCCTCCCAAATCCCTCAGAGACCCCCCAACCCCTCCTGAAACCCCCGAAATCCCCCAGAGACCCCCCAACCCCTCCTGAAACCCCCCCAAACCCCTCCCAAATCCCCCCGAGACCCCCCAACCCCCTCCAAAATCCCCTTGAAATGCCCTCGAAATCCCATCAAAATGCCCCCAACCTGCCCCGAATCTCTCCCAAATCCCCCCGAAATCCTCCTGGAATGCCAATGCTGACCCCGCTGTGCCCGCAGGGCCGCCCTGGGGGCGCACGGGCTGGGCGCGGGGGGCACCCGGAACATCGGGGGCACGTCCCCCCTGCACGGGGCGCTGGAGCGGGCGCTGGCCCGGCTGCACCGACAGCCCCGCGCCGCCCTCTTCTCGTCCTGCTTCGCCGCCAACGACACGGCCCTGGCCACGCTGGCACGGCTGCTGCCAGGTACTGCCCCCCCAGAACCCAACAGGGCACCCCAAAATCCACGGGAACCCCAAGATCCAACAGGGTACCCCAAAAAGTTCCCCAAAGCTCAACCCTGTTCTTGTCCGGCTTTGCCGCCAATGACACGGACCTGGCACAGCTGCTGCCAGGGCACTGCCCCCCAGAACCCACCAGGGGGCCCCAAAATCCAAGGGAACCCCATAAACCCACCAGGGTGCCCCAAAATCCATGGGAACCCCAAGATTCAAAAGGGTACCCCAAAAACTTCCCCAGACCTTAATCCTGTTCTTGTCCGGCTTTGCTGCCAATGACACGGCCCTGGCCACGCTGGCACAGCTGCTGCCAGGCACTGGTACTGCTCCCCCAGAACCCACCAGGGCACCCCAAAACCCACCAGGGCACCCCAAAACCCACCAGGGCACCCCAAAATCCATGGGAGCTCCAAAAACCCCTCAAAACCCCAACCCTGTTCTTGTCTTGCTTTGCTGCCAAGGACATGGCCCTGGCACAGCTGCTGCCAGGGCACTGCCCCCCAAAACCCTCCAGGGCACCCCAAAACCCACCAGGGCATCCCAAAATCCGCCAGGGCACCCCAAAACCCATCATGACACACAAAACCTCTGGAAACCCCCCAGAAAAACCTTGTGGGAACTCAAAAATACTCATGGAAGACTCCAAAGGTCTCCCATAAATCAGGAGCTCCCAACACCCCTCGGGAACCCCAGGGGAGTTCTTGGGACCCCCCAAAACTGCAGTGCTGATTTTGGGGTGGGGTTTTAGGGGTGGTGCCGATTTTGGGGTGATGCCGATTTTGGGGTGGGTTTTGGGGTGATGCTGATTTTGGGGTGGGTTTTGGGGTGATGCTGATTTTTGGGTGGGGTTTTGGGGTGAGTTTTTGGGGTGATGCCGATTTTGGGGTGATGCCGATTTTGGGGTGGGGTTTTGGGGTGATGCTGATTTTGGGGTGATGCTGATTTTGGGGTGGTGCTGATTTTGGGGTGATGCTGATTTTGGGGTGATGCCAATTTTGGGGTGGGGTTTGGGGGTGATGCTGATTTTGGGGTGATGCCAGTTTTGGGGTGGGTTTTGGGGGTGATGCTGAATTTGGGGTGGTGCCGATTTTGGGGTGATGCCAATTTGGGGTGAGTTTTTGGGGTGGGATTTTGGGGTGATGCCGATTTTGGGGTGAGTTTTTGGGGTGGGTTTTTGGGGTGGTGCCGATTTTGGGGTGATGCCAATTTTGGGGTGGGGTTTTCGGGGTGATGCTGATTTTGGGGTGATGCCAATTTTGGGGTGGATTTTTGGGGTGATGCTGATTTTTGGGTGGGGTTTTTTGGGTGATGCTGATTTTGGGGTGGGTTTTTGGGGTGATGCTGAATTTGGGGTGATGCCAGTTTTGGGGTTTTTGGGGTGATGCTGATTTGGGGGTGGGTTTTGGGGTCCCCCAGGCTGTCACATGTTCTCGGACTCGGCCAATCACGCCTCGATGGTCCAGGGAATCCTCCGCAGTGGGGCCCCCAAACACGTTTTCCGCCACAACGACCCCCAACACCTGGACGAGCTTTTGGGGCGCAGCCCCCCGGGGGTCCCCAAAATCGTCGCCTTTGAGTCCGTTCACTCCATGGATGGTGAGTGTGGGGAGCCCCAAAACCCACCAGGACCCCCCAAAACCCACCAGGAGACCTCAAAACTCACCAGGACACCCCAAAACCCCCTGAGATCCCCCAAAACCCACCAGGAGACCCCAAAACCTACCAGGACCCCCCCAAAACCTACCAGGACACCCCAAAACCCCCTGAGATCCCCCCAAAACCCACCAGGACCCACCAAAACCCCCTGAGATCCTCCCAAAATCCACCAGGAGACCCCAAAACCCACCAGGACACCCCAAAACCCCCTGAGATCCCCCCCAAAATCCACCAGGAGACCCCAAAACCCCCCTGAGATCCCCCAAAACCCACCAGGACACCCCAAAACCCACCAGGACACCCCAAAACCCACTGAGATCCCCCCCAGTGCTGTGACATTTCAGCCTCACCTCAAAGCCCCCTCAAACCCCCCCAGTTCATACCTGGGACCCCTCCCCAATCCCCCCCAGGCTCTGTCACCCCCCTGGCTGAGCTGTGGGATGTGCCCTCGCCCCAAATCCCCCTCAAATCTCCCCCAAATACCCCTCAAATCTCCCCCAAATCCCCCCAACCCTCCTCCAAATCCCCCCTAAATCATCCCAACCCTCCCAATCCCCTTTAAACCCCACCCCAGGCCCCCCCAAATCCCCCTCAATCCCACCTGTGTCCCCCAAGGCTCCCCAGCGCCCCCAGTGGTGATTCGAGACATTGCACCCTCACCCCAAATCTTCCCAAACTCCCCCCAAAAACCTCCCAATGGCCCCCAAAGCTCCCTAAATGCCCCCCCAACCCCTCCTAAATGCCCCCCTCAGGCTCTATTGCCCCCCTGGCCGAGCTGTGTGACGTGGCCCACGCCCACGGGGCCCTGACCTTTGTGGACGAGGTTCACGCCGTGGGGCTTTACGGCCTCCGGGGCGGCGGCATCGCCGAGCGCGACGGCGTCACCGGCAAGGTGGACGTGGTGTCGGGGACCCTCGGTAAGGGGGGAACCCCAAAATTGGGGAGGGATCCCAGAAATGGGTGTTTGGGGACTCTGTGGTGTCTGGGAGTCTCAGTGAGATCCCCAAGAAAACTGGGATGGGTTCAGAGACCCCCTTGGGGGGGACACAGACCCTCAGGAAGCCCCTCAAAGATGGGGTCACTGAGGATTTTGGGGTGCCCTGACCCCCATTTTTGCCCCCCAGGGAAGGCAGTGGGTTCTGGGGGGACCCAGGGCGGTCTGTGTGGATTTGGGGGGGCTCTATAGAGCGGTGTGGGGGTGCAGTGTGGCCTGGGGGGGCTCAGGGGGTCCCTGATGATTTTGGGGTGCCCTGGCCCTCTATTTGCCCCCCAAGGAAGTGCTGGGGAGGGGGTGGTCTATTGCCAGGATGGTCCATAAGGAACTGTGGGGTATTTGGGGGCTCTGTAGAGCTCTGAGGGGTACAGGGTGGTCGGGGGGGGGCGGGAGGGGGTTCAGGGGTTCCCTGATGACTTTGGGGTGCCCTGACCCTGTATTTGCCCCCCAAGGAAGGCAGTGGGTTCTGGGGAGGGGGTGGTCCATTGCCAGGGTGGTCCATAACGGAGTGTGGGGGTCTGGGGGCTCTGTAGAGCTCTGAGAGGTGCAGGGTGGTCTGGGGGGGGTTCAGGGGGTCCCTGATGATTTTGGGGTGCCCTGACCCCCCCCGTTTGCCCCCCAGGGAAGGCGGTGGGCGCCGTGGGGGGGTACATTGCCGGGGGGGCCGCCCTGGTTGACGCCGTTCGCTCCTTCGGCCCCGGGTTCATCTTCACCACGGCCCTGCCCCCCGCCGTGGTTGGGGGGGCTCTGGCGGCCCTGCGGGTGCTGGGGGGGCCCGAGGGGGGGGCCCTGCGCCGCACCCACCAACGCCACGCCAAACACCTGCGGGTGCTGCTGCGGGACAGGGGGGTGCCTGTGCTGCCCTCCCCCAGCCACATCGTCCCCGTGCCCGTGAGTGGGGTCTGGGGGGCTTTGGGGGGCGTTTGGGAAGGCGGGGGGGGGTGTTTAGGGGGAATTTGGGGGGGCTGGGGGATGTTTAGGGGAGTAGGGGGGACCCTGTGCTGCCCTCACCCAGGCACATCGTCCCTGTGCCCATAAGTGGGGCCGGAGGGGGGTTGAGGGGTTTTGGGAGAGGTTTGGGGGGTCTGTGCAGGGGTGGCCCAGGGGTTTAGGGGGATTCTGGGGGGACTCCGGGGGTCCCTGTGCTGCCCTTCCTCAGCCACATTGTCCCCATGCCTGTGATTGAAGTCGGGGGGGGCCTTTAGGGGGTTTGAGGGGGTCCTCAGGGGGGTTTGGGGGCATCTGGAGGGTCCCCAACCTGCCCCTCCCACAGCCACGTTGTCCCTGTGCCCGTGAGTGGGGGGGCTGAGCAGGGGGAGGGGGTTTGGGGGGAGTTTGGGGGGTTCTCAGGGGTTATTTTGGGGTGTGAGAGTTTCTGGGGGACACACAGACCACCACCCAGCTCAGCTGGACCCTCTTGGAGCAGGGGGTGGTTTGGGGGTCCTGGGTGGTTGTGAAGGGGCTTGGGGGGGTCTCCGGGGAGTATTTTGGGGTGTGACAGTTTTTGGGGTGCAGGTGGGGGACGCCCTGACCAACACCCGGCTCAGCCGGGCCCTCCTGGACCGGGGGTTGTATGTCCAGGCCATCAACCCCCCCACGGTGCCGCGGGGGGGGGAACTGCTGCGGATCGCGCCCACCCCCCACCACAGCCCCGCCATGATGGAGCACCTGGCAGGTGGGGGGGGGGGATATGGGGGGCGGGGCTTGGGGGTCTGGGAGGGACCGGGTGGAGTGATATGGGGGGGATGTGGGGCAGGGGGTTGGGGGTCTGGGAGGGACCACGTGGAGTGACTGGGGGGGGATGTGGGGCAGGTAAGGGGAGGGATATGGGGGGTGGGGCTTGGGGGTCTGGGAGGGACCAGGTGGAGGGATATGGGGGGGGGTGTGGGGCAGGAAAGTGGGGGGATGTGGGGCAAG
>CM031075.1:170951-186460 GCA_013398505.2 Rhegmatorhina hoffmannsi
TTTTACCTCAGGAAAGTGCATTTTTACCTCAGGAAAGTGCATTTTTACCTCAGGAAAGGCAAATTTTACTTCACAGAAAAGATTTTTACCTCACAAAAGGGGCTTTTTCAGCTCCTGGAGGCGACTTTTCCCTCAGGGGAGTGAAAGGGACCCGCTCCCGCCGCCGGCGCTGGCCACGCCCCTCCCGCCACTGGCCACGCCCTCCCATCATTGGCCACGCCCCTGTCGTTGGCCACGCCCCTCCCGCGCCCCCACGTGGCCGGGAGGGGAGTTCGGGACCCCCCAGGAACCCCCAAATGCCCCCCAATAATAACCCCTGGCCCCCCCAATAACCCTCTCAAATCACCCTGGACCCCCCAACAGACCCCAAACCCCCCAGCAGGTCCAACCCCCTGCCCCAAATAAATCCCAAATACACCCCAGATCACCTTCTCAGCTTTACCCGGAGGTGCCCCCAAAATACCCCCAATCCTCGCGCCCCTAAACTCCCCGAGGTGCCACATAGTACCCCAAAAAATACTTCTAATAACCCCCCAACACCCTCCTCCCCAGAATACCCCCACAGTACCCCCGATCCCCCAAAAATATCCCCCATCATCCCCCCCCAAATAACACCCAACCTCCCCAAAACTACCCAGACATGCCACAAAATACCCCCAACACCCCCCTCCAAAAAATACCCTCCATCTCCCCCCCCAAAATGCCCTGAAGTACCACAAAATACCCACCCCCCTACTATAAAATACCCTGAGATGCCCCCCCCAAACCCCCTAATGCCCCCAAAATACCCCCTAAGTGCCCCCAAAATACCCCAACACCCCCAAATATTCTGAGGAATAAACCCAAGTACCCCCAAATACTCTGATCTGCTCAATGCCCCTCCCCAAATACCCCCCCAAATGCCCCCAGGTACCCCCAGAATTGCCCTTTAGGGCAAATACGTCTCAAAATACCCCGGGGGGGGTATAAAGCTCCCAGATTGGGGGTAAATACCCTAAGGGGGCATAAATACCCCCAATGGGGGCAGGTAAATTCTCCTGGGGGGCTCATAAATGCACCAGAAGGGCCTTAAATATCACCAGAGGGTGCCCTAAATCTCCCAAAGTGGGGAGGGGGTAAATACAGGGGGGGGGTATTGTGAGTTGGGGGGGAGAAAATATGGTGTGGGGGGCAAATTCCTCCCCGTGGGAGTCCAGAAATACCCCCGGGGAGGGGGCAGAAGGTCAGGATTTAACCCCCCACTTTCTCTCCCAATTTCTGTCCCTCTCCTTCTTTCTCTCCCCCCAATTTCTGTGTCCCCACCCCAGCAAGGTGATTGTGTCATCAGCAAAGTGTTGACCTTTGACCTCACCAAGTACCCCGATGCCAACCCCAACCCCAACGAGCAGTGACACCCCCAGGACCACCCTGGACCCCTCCAGATGCCCAAGACCCTCCCTGGACCTCCAGGAACCCCCTTGGACCCTCCACCCACCCCAATGTCTGGGACACCCTGAGGACCCCCAAAATCCTCAGGCCCCCCCAGATCCATGGGACTGACCCCCCGCTTAGGAGCTTCCCAGGACCCCCCTGGGACCCCATGGGTGCCCCCCAAGGAGGTCCTGGGTGCCCCCCTTGGACCTCTGGGTGCCCCCCCCTAAATTCTGGCATCTCCTTTTGGGTCCTTGGGTGCCCACCCAGACATGAGGTGACCCCACCCCAGGGGTCCCAGCTGCCCCCCCAGACCCCAGGGGTCCCCGTAGGGTCCTTTGGGGGAATGAGGGGCACCCCCCAAATTCATGGGACCCTCCCAGGACCCCCCCCCAGGCGCTGACACCACCCCCCCACCCCAGCTTGAATCATGTTGTGCTTTTCCTGGGCTCTCTAAGGGCCCCCCCAGATCGTGTGTGAGACACCCCCCAAATCCTGTATGATCCCCCCCCCCGACCCATCTGTACCTCCCCCACTGTGATTTTATGGCATTTCCCTGGATTTGGGGATGATACAATAAAGGATTTTGATTCCACCCTCCCCCCATCTTCTCTTGTCTGGGAATGGGGGGCTGGAAGGGCTGTGGGACCCCCGGGGGGGGCCATAGGGGGGCTGTGGGACCCCCGGGGGGGGACTATAGGGGGGCTGTGGGACCCCCTGGGGGGCTATAGGGGGGCTGTGGGACCCCCGGGGGGGCTATAGGGGTCCCTGGGGGGCTATAGAGGGGGCTGTGGGACCCCCGGGGGGGGTCTATAGGGGTCCCTGGGGGGCTATAGGGGGGCTGTGGGACCCCCGAGGGGGTCTATAGGGGTCCCTGAGGGGCTATAGGGGGGCTGTGAGACCCCCAGAGGGGGCCATAGGGGTCCCTGGGGCACTATAGGGGGCTGTGGGACCCCGGGGGGGGGCTATAGGGGGGCTGTGGGACCCCCGGGGGGGCCATAGGGGTCCCTGGGGGGCTATAGGGGGGCTGTGGGACCTCCTGAGGGGGTCTATAGGGGTCCCTGGGGGGCTATAGGGGGGCTGTGGGACCCCCAGGGGGGCCATAGGGGTCTCTGGGGGGGCTATAGGGAAGCTGTAAGGGCTGTGGGACCCCTGGGGGGCCCATAGGGGTCCCTGGGTGGGGCATAGAGGGGCTGTGTGGGGTTGGGGGGCTCCAGGACCCCCCGAGGGGCTCCAGGGGTCTGGGGCCGTGGCTGTAGGGGCTGGGGGACCCCTGGGGTGCTCTGAGGGGGGTCTCTGGAGGGGGTGAGGGCTAAAGGGACCCCGGGAAGGGGATACTGGGGGGGGTCAGGGGGTGATTCTGGGGCTTGGGGTGGTTCCCGGGGTTTGGGGGGACCCGAGAGGTGATGGGGGGGGGGGTCTGGGGGTGCCGGGGGGTCCGGGAGGGGTCTGGGGGGGTGGGGGTCCCTCCCCGTGCGGCGGCCAAACCCCAATCAGAGCCCGAGTTATTTGTGACCCGTTGCCGTGGAAACGGAGCCGGGGCTGAGCCGGAGGCTGAGCCGGGGGGCGGGCACGGGGGGGGGGGACAGGGAGGGGGACAAGGGGGTGGCACCGGGGGGGGGACAAAGTGGGGGGGACACACACAAGGGAGGGGGGACACAGAAAGCAGGGGGTGGCCCCAAGGTGGGGCACAAGGGGGTGGCACCGGCGGGAGGGACAGGGGGGGTGACACAGGGGCAGGACACAAGGCGGGGGTGGCACCGGGAGGGGGGGGGGGACATACCCGAGGGGGGGGACACAGAAGGGGTCACCAAGGAGGAGGTGACAAGGGGGGGGGGCACAAAGCGGGGATCCCAAAGTGGAGGACACCAAGGGGGTGTCACCAAGGGGAGGGTCACAAAGCAGGGGGAGACCACGGGGCGGGGAGGGGGGGACCCCAAGGTGGGGACACGACACCGGTGGGGGGGGGGGGTCAGACACAAGGGGGGGTCACAAAGTTGGGAGGGGACACACGAAGATGGGGGGACCCTCATACGGGTAGAGGGGACTTGGGTGCCCTTTTGGGGGGGGGGGGCTGGGGGGAGTTTGGGTGGGGGGCCAAGTACAACCTCACCTTGGATTACTAATTAAGCTTACTGTTAATTAAGGGGGGGAAGGAGGTGCCCCCCCCCCCTCAGCCCTGGGGGTGGGGGGAGAGGGCAGTTCATGGCTGGGGGGGGGAGGTGGGATGGGGGGGGAGGTGGGGTTGGGTGGGAGGGGGGTGGGGTTCAGGGGGAGAGGGAGGGGCTCCCTTGACCCCGCCCCCCGCCCCGCCCCCACCCGACTCGCCTCCTCCCTCCGAGCTCCGCGCCCGGATCGGGCCCCCCCCGAGCCCCCCCACCCCCCCCGCCCCCGCCACCCCCCGGCCGGGGCACCCCCCCCTCCCCTTCCCATCACATTGGGGGCCCCCCCCTCATCCCCGACACCACCATCCCCCCCCCCCATTTAGGGCCCCCCCCATCCGCCCACCCCCCCTACTCACCCTCAGGGCTGCCGGAGCCCCCGGCCCAGCGCCCTCCACTTGGGCCCCCCCCATTTTAGGACCCCCCCCCATTTTAGGACCCCCTCCCCCCTTTTCCGACCCCCCCATTCCAAGACTCCCCCTCCTTTCCCCCCCATTTTCATCCCCCCCCCATTTCAATCACCCCCTCCCATTTTCCCACCCCCCCATTTTCCCACCCCCCCATTCTACAACCCCCACCCATATCCCCCCCATTTTTATTCCCCCCATTTTAATCACCCCCTCCCATTTTCCGACCCCCCCATTCTAAGACTCCCCATTCCCCTTCCATTCCCCCCCATTTCCACCCCCCCAATTCCACCCCCTCATTTTAATCACCCCCATTTTATTCACCCCCCCATTCTACACCCTCCCCTTCATCCCCCATTCCCTCCTGCCCCTTCCCCCCGTCCCCCCATGCCCGACCCCTCCCCTTAATACCCTTATTACCCCCCCTTATTCCCCCCTATAAGACCCCCCACCTTCCCCTCCCCACCACCCCCCACCCCCCTTTTTCCGGGGGGAATGGAGGGCGCGGGGGGCGGCGGGGCCCCCCCGGGGGGTTCGGACCCCCCCGATCGGGCTGTCGAGTACCTGCTGGAGCTCAACCGGATTATCGCGACACAACGACACCTCTTGGCCTCGCAGCGCCGCCGCATCGCGCAGCTCGAGGGGCAACTGCAGCGCTTGGCCCGCGAGAACAGGCACCTGCGGCAGCGCGGGGGGGGCGCGGGGCCCCCCCGGCACCAGGTGAGGAGGGGGGCGGGTTATGGGGTGGGGAGGGGTCGTGGGGTGAGGAGGACCCTTCTTTGAGGGGTGTGAGAGGTGGGGAGGGGGGATATGGGGAGGGGTCATGGGGCGGTCATGGGGTGGGAAGGGCTGGGATGGGGGGGGTGTGGGGTCAGGGGCTTAGTTGGGGGGGGTCATGCCGTGGGGAGGGGAATATGGGGGGGTCATGGGGTGGGGACCCAGATTTTGGGGATGGAGAGAGAGGTTATGGGGAGGTCATGGGGTGGAGAGGGCAATATGGGGGGTCATAGGGTTAGGACCCCGATTGTGGGGGTAAAGAGTGGGGTTACGGAGGGGTCATGGGGTAGGGAGGGGTTATGGGGAGGTCAAGGGGTGGGAAGGCTGGGATTGGGGGGGGGATGGGATCTGGGACCCAGTTTGGGGGGGAAAGGGGGTTATGAAGGGGTCATGGGCTGGGGAGGGGAATATGGGGGGGGTCATGGGGTAGGGACCCCAATTTTGGGGATGGAGAGAGGGGTTATGGGGGGGTCAGGGGGTGAGAAGGCTGGGACTGGGGGAAGGAGTGGGATATGGAGGGGGAAGACCTGAGATTGGGGTGGGGGCTAAGGGGGGGGTCATAGAGGGGTCATGGTGTGGGGAACCCCATTTTTGGGGTGCAGAGCTTGGGGAGGGGGGCCGTGGGGGGGTCGTGGTCTGGGGTGCCTGGGATTGGGGTGGGGAGGGGATGGGGAGGGGGATATGGGGGTGGGCAGCCCTGGGATGGGGAGTAGAGGGGTTATGGGGGGGTCAAGGAATGGACAGGAGGTCATGGGGGAGTCACAGCCTGAAATTGGGGTACAGGGGGAGGGGGGAATATGGACCAGGCTGGGGTTCCCAGGGGCATATGGACCAGGCTCAGGGATATATAGACCATGTTGGGGGTCCCAGGGCCATATGGGTGGGGTCAAAGGAGTCTGAGGGCCATATAGATCAGAGCAGGTGGGCTGGGTGGTCAGGGTGGTCTCAGGGCCATATGGGCTGGGTCAAGGGGGGCGTCTGAGGGATATATAGACCAAGCTGAGGGGATCCCAGGCCATACAGACCAGGTCACAGCTCCAGGGTCCATATGGCCTAGGTCAAGGTGGTCCCAGGGCCATATAGCCCACATTGGGGGTCCCAGGGGCACATAGACCACATTGGGGGTCCCAGGTCCGTATAGCCCTGGTCCACCCCACCCTGGGCAGCACATCCACCCCCCGGTGCCACCCTCGTGTGTCCCCCCCCGCAGGGCCACGCAGACCCCGACAGTCAATACCAAAACCACCTGGAGCCGGAGGGGCCGTACGGGGACCCCGACCTTCCCTACGTGCCCCGTACGGACCGGGAGCGGGACTTGCCCTACCCGGACCCCGACGGGACCTTCCCGAGCCACCTGGAGCGTGACGGGACGTACCCGGAGCACCTGGAGCACGACGGGACGTACCCGGAGCACGACGGGCAGTACCCGGCGCGTACGGACCGGGACAGGTCCTACCCGGCACACCTGGAGCGGGACGGGCAGTACGAGCCGCTGACGGACCGGGAGGGGCCGTTCACCGCCCGCCCCGAGCACGACAGGCCCTACCAGGGCCGCAAGGATCGCGACAGACCCTACCTGGGCCGTGCAGAGCGGGACGGGCCGTACACAGCCCGGATGGACCAGGAGGGGCAGTTCCACGGCTGCCTGGAGCGGGACCTCCAGTACCAGCCCCACCTGGAGCGGGACGGGCAATATCCCGGCAGGATGGACCGGGAGGGGCCGTACCCGGGCAGGATGGACCAGGACGGGCAGTACCCGCCCCACACGGACCGGGAGGGGCCGTATCCCGGCAGGATGGACCGGGAAGGGCCGTACGCGGGGCGGCTGGACCAGGATGGGCAGTACCCGCCCCGTATGGACCGGGAGGGGCCGTATCCCGGCAGGATGGACCAGGAGGGGCCGTATCCGGGCCGGCTGGAGCGGGAGGGGCCGTTCCGGGCCCGGGAGGGGCCCTACGGAGCGTGTATGGACCGAGAGCGCTGGGAGCGAGAGTGGCCGCGGGGGCCCCTCAGCAGAGGCCCCTCCAGGAGCTCCAGCCCCGGCGGGGGGCAAAGCACCAGCGCCAGCACCAGCCCCGCGACCACCCTGCAGCGCAAGTACGGCCCGACCCCCGGGAGTGGGGCTGGGAATGGGGGGCAGCCAGAAATCCGGGAATGGGAATGGGGGGACACCCCAAAACCTGGGAATGGGAATGGGGGGACAGCCCGGAATCCGGGAATGGGAATGGGGGGACACCCCAAAACCTGGGAATGGGGGAACACCCCGAAATCTGGGATTGGGATTGTGGAAACACCCCGAAATCCAGGACTGGGGGGACAGCCCAAAATCTGGGAATGAGAATGGGGGGACACCCTGAAACCTGTGACTGGGAATGGGAGGACACCCCTGAAATCTGGGAATGGAGGACACCCTGAAATCTGGGATTGGGATTGTGGGAACACCCCAAAACCCTGGACTGGCAATGGGGGAACAGCCCAAAATCTGGGAATGAGAATAGGGGGACACCCCAAAATCCGGGACTGAGAATGGGGGGACACTCCGAAATCTGGGAATGGGGGAACAACCTGAAACCTGGGAACAGGAATGGGGGGACACCCTGAAATCTGGGAATGGGATTGTGGGATCACCCTGAAATCTGGGATTTGGGAAGCCAGGACGCCCAGAAATATGGGAGATGGGAATATAGGAGTTGGGAAACCCTCCCCTCCAAATCTGGGATTTAGGGAATTGGGACATCCCAAAAGAAGTTTGGATTTTGAGGAGCAAGAACCACTCTACCCCTAAAAAAATTGGGGTTTGGGGATCTGGGAGCCCCCCAAAAAACCCCTGGATTTCGAGAGTTGGAATTCAGGAAACCCCCCTGAAAATCCAGGAGTTGGGGATCCAGGACCACTCCCCAGAATTCGGGATTTGGGGATCTGGAACAACTCCAAAACCTGGAATTTGGGGATCCAGGATCTGGGACAGCCCCCTGACCGTAAAAATCTGGGATTTGGGCATCCAGGAGCCTCCCAAACTCTGGGATTTGGGGCTCTGGGAGCAGGTGTGGGACCCGCAGGGGGGGACACGACGTCATGGCCTCCCCTCTGTCCCCCGTCTGGCTGGGCTGGACCCACGCCCGGGGCTGGGGAGGGGCACCTGGGGACATCTGGGGGACATTTGGGGGACATTTGGGGATAGGGGACGCTCCAGACCCAAGAGGGACATTTGAGGGACATTTGGGGGACATTTGGGGATGGGGGACACCCCAGACCCAAGGGAGGGGCACCTGGGGACATTTGGGGGACATTTGGGGATGGGGGACACCCCAGACCCAAGGGGGACACTGGGGGGGGGGCGCACCTGGGGACATTTGAGGGACATCTGGGGATAGGGGATGCTCCAGACCCAAGGGGGACATTTGAGGGACATTTGGGGGACACTTGGGAATGGAGGGGATCCCCTGGGTGGGAGGGGACTTGGGGCTTGTGGGGTCCCCAGGGGGGTCCCTGCCGCTCACTGACCCTCCCCTCCCTTTCCCATCCCAGGTCGGATCGTGACAGCTCGAGGACAGTGAGGTCAGTGCCGCCCCTCCCCCCGCGCCCTTTGACCCTCCCCCCACTGCCCCTCCCCCCGTGCCCCCACCCCTCTCCCCCGTCAAACACCCCCCTCCCCACCCCCGTCACCCCCCGCCCCGGACGCCTGGGTCCCCTCCCCGGGGTGGGGGAGGGTGTGGTGGTATCGAGGGCATTGCGACAGGGCCAGCTCTGTCAGTTCTGTCACAACAGGGCAGCTCTGTCACGATGTGGCAGTTCTGTCCGTCTATCGCAATGGACCTGGCATGTCACGACACACCTGGCATGTCACGACAGGGCTGATGCGTCACGACATACCCAGCATGTCACAACATATCTGACATATTGTGATGGTGGTGCCCTGTTGTGACAGGACCCGGCCCATTGTGATGGTGCTGCTGTGTCCCGACACAGCTGATTTATCGTGACAGAGCCTGGCTGGTTGAGACAGCCGATGCATTACGATTGGGCTGATGCATCACAATTGGGCTGACCTGTCGCGATAGGGCTTGGCCCCACTGCAATATCATGACAAGGCTGATATATCACAGTGGGACCTGGTGTGTTGTCATAGGGCTGGCATGTCATGATATGGCTGATGTGTGTCACGATAGGCTGATGTGTATCACAACAAGGGTCACGTGTGTGTCATGACAGGGCTGACGTGTTGCAACAGGACTGTCATGTTGTGACAGACAGGGCTGACACGTCATGACAGGCTCCAGCATGTCACAACAGGGCTGAGATGTCACAGTGTACCCTGTCATGTCATGACATGGCCAACATGTCATGACGGGCCCCATCATGTCGCAGCAGGACCGAGATGTCACACAAGGCTCGTGACAGGGCTGAGATATCACGATATGCTCTGTCATATCATGACAGGCCCCAGCATGTCATCACAGACCTCATTGTGTCACAACAGGCCGCGTCATGTCATGTCAGGCTCCGTCATGTCGCGACAGGCAGGGCCAGGCAGCGCTGCAGGGGCGGCGTTGCCGGGCAACGGCGTTGGCGGTGACAGCGGTGACAGCACCAGGGGAGGGGACAGGGGAGGGGGCGTTGCCGTGGCAACGGGACCCACCCATGGCACCGGGTCCAACCCCCCTGGAGCCCCCAAACCCCCTCAGTCGGGGGGGAGGGGGGGCTGTGATGGGAGGGGGTGACACCATGTGGGGGCAGGTGGCACCGTGATGGGGGTGACACCACATGTGACACCATCGTGTGAGGGCTGTGCCGGGGGTGACAGCCCTGTGTGACACCCCCGTGCAGGGGCAGGTGACAGTGGGTGACACCGTGTCAGGGTGTGACACCCCCATGTGACACCCCTGTGCAAGGGTGGGTGACAGCAGGTGACACTGTGTCAGGGGGTGACACCCCCATGAAGGGCATGTGACAGTGTGTGACATTGTGTCAGTGGGTGACACCACATGTGACATCCCTGTGCATGGGTGGGTGACACTGTGTGAGGGCTGTGCCGGGGTGTGCAAGGCTGTGCAACCCCGTGCAAGGACCTGTGACACTGTGTCAGTGTGTGACAGTGCATGTGGCACCGTGTAAGAGTGTGTGACAGCAGGTGACATCGTGCCAGGGTGTGTGTGACACCCCGTGCAACCCCGTGCGAGGGCCGTGTGACCCGTGTGACACCGTGTGAGCCCCTGTGACCTCGTATGTGGGTGTGCAAGGGCCGTGCAACCCTGTGCGAGGGTGTGGGACGGGGGGTGACACTGTCCTGGGGTGTGACACTTGTATGTGACACTGTGCATGGGGAGGGTGACGCCATGTGCCATCCCTTCTGTGGGTGTGCAAGGGCACGTGTGACACTGGGCCAGGGTGTGACACCCCCGTGCAAGGGCACGTGTGACACTGGGCCAGGGTGTGACACCAGGCCAGGGTGTGACACCCCTGTGCACAGTCACACATGTGACATCGGGCTGGGGTGTGACACCCCCGTGTGTGCCCCCCGTGTGCCCCCCTGTGCCCTCGTGCCAAGGCCGTGTGTGGTGTTCAAGAGCCCCCCGGGGGTGCCAGTGAGACCCTCCCACCCTCACCCAGTGCACACGTGGGCCTTGCATGTCATCCTTGTGCCAGGCTGGGACCACCCCCCATCCTCATGCAAAGATGGGACCCCCTGTAATCCTTGTGCCAGGCTGGGACCACCCCCCATCCTCATGCAAGGCTGAGACCGCTCCCCATCGTTGTGCCAGGCTGGGACCACCCACCACACCCTCGTGCAAGGCTGGGACCCCCCCCATCCTTGTGCCAGGCTGGGATCCCCCCCCATCCCTGTGCCAGGCTGGGACACACCCCCCCCATCCTTGTGCCAGGCTGGGACACCCCCCCCCATCCTTGTGCCAGGCTGGGACCCCCTCCATCCTCGTGCCAGGCTGGGACCCCCCCCCCCATCCCTGTGCCAGGTTGGGACCCCCTCCCCCATCCCTGTGCCAGGCTGGGATCCCCCCACCCATCCTTGTGCCAGACTGGGACCCCCCCCATCCTTGTGCTAGACTGGGACAACCCCCCCATCCTTGTGCCACTCTGGGATCCCCCCCCATCCTTGTGCCAGGCTGGGACAACCCCCCCATCCTTGTGCCAGGCTGGGACCCCCCACCACACCCTCGTGCAAGGCTGGGACCCCCCCATGCCTGTGCGGTGCTGGGACCCCCCCCATCCTTGTGCAAGGCCATGTCTCCCCCTCCCCGGTCCTTGTGCAAACCTGTGACCCCCCAACCCTTGTGCAAGTCTAAGACCCTCCCCCACCCACCCCGTGCAAGGCCGTGCCCCTCCCCAGGGACCCCGAGTGTCCGGCAGGGCCGGAATTCCGGCCGGGGGTTCCGGAGCCACAGAGGGGGGCAGGAAAGGGGAGGAGGGACTGGGATGGGTTTGTCAGGTCTGAGGGCCCTGATGGCTGGGACCCCCCTGGGACCCTCCCAAACCCCTGAGATGCCCCCAGGACCCTCCCCAAACCTCTGGGACCACCCCCTCGGGACACCCCTGGGACACTCCAGGGCCCCCCAGGACCATTGCCCACCTGAGCCCCCCCCGATGTGAGTGTGGGACACTGGGAACCCCCTGGCTGGGGGAGGGGGGTGACACCTGGGACCCCTCTGAGTTGGGGTTTGGGAAGGGTGGTCCTGGGACCCCCAGAGTGGGGTTGGGGTGCAGAGGGCACCAGATTCCACCCGGGGGGGGCGTTTGAGATGGGAGGAGAGACCTGACACCCCCCAAACTGGGGAGTTGGGATTGGGGGGGTCTGAGACCCCCCAAAGTGGGGTTGGGGGAGGGGGGTCAGGCCTGGACCCGCCGCCATGGGGTCAATCCCCCCCAAATCCCGGGGGATCCATTGGATCCCTTCCTCCCCCACCACCCTCTCTCTGCCCCCCAGCCCTTGTCCCCCCCACTCGTGTCCCCGCTGTCCGTGTGTCCGTCCTTCCCCTCCGGCTCTTGACTCGTTTCTCTCCTCTCTCTCCTCCCTGGCCGTGTCCGTCTGTCCATCTGTGTCTGTGTCCATCTGTCTGTCCCCCCCCTCCACTGTCCATCCATCCATCTGTCCGTGCCCCATCTGTCCCTGTCCCTATGTGTCCCCCCTGCACTGTCCATCTGTCCATCATCCCCCCACTGTCCATCTGTCCATCCTATCACAGTGAGCCGTAGTTGTCCATCTGTCCATCCCTCAGACTCTTGTCTGTCTGTCTGTCTGTCCCCCCATCCATCCCTGTCCCCCCGTCCACTGTCCCCTGTTATCCCCTGTCCATCTGTCCATTGCCCCCTGTCTGTCCATCTGTCTGTCCCCCCCATTTTGTCCCTTGTCTGTCTGTCCCCCATTGTCCCCCTGTCCCTCTGTCCATCATCCCCTCCCACATTCCCCTGTCTGTCCCTGCTCATCCATTGTCCCCTGTCCATCTGTCTGTCCCCCCCATCCATCCATTTCCCCCCTTGTCTGTCAGTCTGTCCCTGCTCATCCATTGTCCCCTGTCCATCTGTCTGTCCCCCTTGTCCATCCATTTCCCCCCTTGTCTGTCAGTCTGTCTCCCCATCCGTGGTCCCCTGTCCATCTGTGTCCCCCCGTTCTTCTGTCTGTCCCCCCTATCCATTGTCCCCTCAATCCATCTGTCCATCCCCCCCATCCATCGTGTCCCTGTGTCCGTCTGTCCATCCCATCCTGCTCCAGGTGCCTCCCACAGGTGCTTTTGGCTGCTCCAACCTCCCCCCGCCCGCAGGTAAGAGCTGCCCCCCCCCCCAGTATATATGGACCCCCTGGGCGCTATAGGGGCCATATGGACCCTCTGGGCCTTATAGGGGCCATAGGGACCCTCTGGGGGCTACAAGGGGACCTGTAGGGGCCCATATAGATCTCTGGAGCGTGATAGACCCCAGGGCTCTATGGGGGCTGTAGAGCCCCCCCAAAGGACCTATAGGGAGCTGTGTAGATCCCATGTGGTCTGTAGGGATGTACAGGGGTTATATGGACCCCCAAGACTTACAGGGGCCTTGGTAGAACCCTGGGGGATCTATAGGGGGCTGTTTATGCTCCATACTGACCCCAGGGCTCTATAGGGGCCATACTGACCCCAGGGCTCTATAGGGGTACAGAAGGTCCCATAGGGCCCCTATAGGCGCCGCCTGGTCCTCCCCCGGCCAGTGGGGAAGGGGGGTGGGAGGGCTGTTTGGGGGCGGTTGCCATGGCAACGCCTTCATCATGGCGCCTCCTCGGGCTATTTTGGGGAGGGGGCGGTGCTCGGAACCCCCCCAATCCCACCCCTCCCCTCCCCCCCCCTCGGGGAACCCGCTTCCCCCATCCCCCCCCTCCATCCCCCGCCGCGTCTCCATGGCAACCGCCGCCCCCCCCCGCCCGCCGCGTCGCCATGGCAACCGCCATCCCGGGGAGGGGGGGGGCTCCGCGCATGCGCCGGCGGATTGGGGACCCCCACACACAACCCCCCAACCCCCTCCAGCCCACTTTGGGGACCCCCCCGACGTTGGGGGGACCCCCAGAAATCCGGGTGGGGCTCTCCCCCACCAAGAACCCCCATTGGGGCGGGGTGGGGGGGGAATCCCCAATCTCGGGGGCTCATCCCCCTGCCCCACGGGGGAGCAGACCCCCCCCATCAAATATTGGGGGACCACCCCCCCCCAATCAGGGACAAAGCGTCCGGACTCCCCCTCCCCCCTCGCAGTTTTTTGGGGAGGGGGAGGCACGACCCCCCCATTCCATGTCAGAGGGACCCAGGCGTCCTCCCCCCTCACCCTGCGACCCCCTCCCCGCCCACGGGGGGGGGGTCTCCGGCGTCCGGGCACGCGCAAAGAGGGGAGGGGGGGTGACGAGGGGGGAGGGGGGGGGTCTCTCCTCGGCTCCTCCCCCCCCTCATCCCCCCCTCCTCCACCGCCCGACCGGGCCCTGGTGCAGCTGCGGAGGCGCCGGGGACTCCCCCGCCCCCACCCCGGGGACCCCTCCCCAACCCCCCCCCTCTCCGTGGGGGTGTCCTGTGTGTCCCCCCTCCCCTTTTTGGGGGGAGGTGTGTGTGTGTCCCGTACCCCCCCCCCCCGCCCCCCAAAATGTGGTGCCTGCAGTGCACGGCCGACCGGCGGCGGGGGCCGCTCCGGCAGCGGCTGCTGCACGGGTGAGTCGGGGACCCCCCGGGACCCCCTCCGGGACCCCCTCCGGGACCCCCCGGGTCCCTCCCAAACCCTCCTCCACCCCCTCCCCCCGCGCGGTGCCGCCCCCCTGGCATCACCCCCCCAGCCCCCTCGGGGTCCCCCCCACCCCCCGCACCTTCCAGGACCCCCCCTCGGAGTTTTGGGGGTCTCCGCGCCCCCCCCCCGGCCCTGCTCTGCTCCCCCCCCATCCTCCCCTCCCCCCCCACTTGGGTCACCCCCGGGGCTGGCGCGGAGCTGGGGGGGAGGGGGCACGGCTGTCCCCGTGTCTGGGTGTCCCTGTGTCCGTCTGTCGCCATGTCCGTGTCCCCCGTGTCCATGTGTGCACGTATGTCCCGTGTCATGTGTCCATGTCCACGTGTCCCCATGGCCATTTGTCCCACACTGTCCATATGTTCCATGTCCCCGTGTCTGTGTGTCCCAATGACTGTATCTCCCATGTCCCCAGGTCTGTGTGTCCCTGTGTCTGTGTCCTGATGTCCCCATGTCCCATGTGTCCATGTCCCTGTGTCCCCCATGTCTGTCATGTCCCTCTGTCCCTCATGTCTGTGTCCCCATGTCCCAATGTTCTATGTCCATGTGTCCCATGTCCCCATGTCCCTGTGTCCCAATGTCCATAAGTCCCACGTGTGTGTGTCCCAGTGTCCTGGTGTCCCCATGTCCATGTGTCCTGTGTCCCTGTGTCCCCTTGTTCCCATGTCCACATGTCTGTCTGTCCCCCTGTACCCCACGGTCCCCCTTCTGGTGGCTCTGGGCTGTTTGAGGGGTCTCAGGGGGAGCTGTGGGGGGTCTTGAGGTGGCCTGAGTGGTCTTGGGTGGTCTTAGGGGTATTTGGGGGGGTCTGGGGAGGCTCAAGTGGGTCTCAGGTAGGTCTGGGGTGGTCTTGAAGGGATTTGGGTGGTCTCAAGGGGGTCTGAGTGGTCTCAAAGAGATTTGGGTGGTCTCAAGAGGGTCTGAGTGGTCTCAATGAGATCTGGAAGGTCTCAAAGGGATCTGGATGGTCTCAAGGGGGTTCTGGGTGTCTTTTGGGGGGGTCCCAACGAGGGGGTGACAAGGTGTCCCCGCAGCGTGGACGGCGAAGCCCCGGGCAGCGAAGGTGGGGGGCCGGTGCCCGACAGCCCCGGGAGACCCCCCCCCTACCGTGGCCTCCCCCAGCCGGCGCCCCAGGGCCCGGGGGGCACCGGGGGGGACCCCAGGGGGGGCTCCCCGGGTGTGGCCTGGCCCCGGCTGCCGCCCCAACCCGCCAGCGTGGCCCTGCGCAAGCAGGAGGAGGAGGAGGAGAGCAAGAGGCCAAAGGCTCTGAGCGACAGCTACGAGCTCTCCACTGACCTGCAGGACAAGAAGGTACCTGGGCACACCCTCGACACGCCCCGGGTGGGCCCCAGTGGTGACACCCCCAAATGACACTGGGGTGGGCCCTGGGCTGTGTGTGATGGTCACTGGCCACATGTGGTGGTCACACCCCACATGTGATGGTCCCACCCCATGTGTGATGGTCCCCAGCCACAAGTGACAGTCCCCAGCCATGTATGATGGTCCCCAG
>CM031075.1:191055-212904 GCA_013398505.2 Rhegmatorhina hoffmannsi
GACCAGGAGGACATTGGAGGTGATGGCCCAGGTTCTAGATGACCCTGTGGATCAAGGAGGGGACACTGGGGGTGGTGGCCCACATTCTAGGTGACCTTATGGACTGGGAGGGCATTTGGGGTGGTGGCCCATGTTCTAGGTGATCCTATAGGCTGGGGGGACATTCTAGGTGACCCTGTGGACTGGGGGGACACTGGGGGTGGTGGCCCAGGTTCTAGATGACCCTGTGGATCAAGGAGGGGACATTGGGGTGGTGGCCCACGTTTTAGGTGACCCTGTGGACCGGTGGCACCTTGGGCTGCTGCCCCTCCCTCAGGGGTCCCCCCACGGTGCTGGGGCCAGTTTGGGGGTACCCCTGGGTGCTGTGGGGCACCCTGACCCCATGGGCCGTGGGGGGTTGTCCACCCCGCAGCCAACGCTACTGCGTGTGTAACGCGGCCCTGCTGCGCCAGTTCCGCAACCCCGACACCATCTTCATCCTGGCCTTCGCCATCATCCTCCTCAACACCGACATGTACAGCCCCAGCGTCAAGGCCGAGCGCAAGATGAAGCTGGAGGACTTCATCAAGAACCTGCGAGGTGAGGCCACCACGGCGCCTTCGCCGTCCCCTCGATGTCCCCTCGGTGTCCCCTCGGTGTCCCCTCGGCGCCAGGGCGGTTCTAGAGCAGGGTCAGTGTCACACAGGGGTGGACAACGGCGAGGACATCCCCCGGGACATGCTGGTGGGCATCTACCAGCGCATCCAGAGCCGGGAGCTGCGCACCAACGACGACCACGTGTCCCAGGTCCAGGCCGTCGAGCGCATGATCGTCGGCAAGAAGCCGGTGGGTCCCATCGGGGGGTGGGGAGGGGGCCCAGGGGGTCAAGGAGTGGGTGACCCATGGGACAGGTTCCAGGTGACATCTGGGGGATGTTCAAGGTGACCCTGTGGGAGGGGGATGTTCCAGGTGACCCATGAGGGATGTTCCATGTGACCAATGGGGGATGTTCAAGGTGACCCAATGGGGGACATTCCAGGTGACCCAATGGGGGGACATTCCAGGTGATCCAGTGGGTGGGGGATGTTCCAGGTGACTCAATGGGGGATGTTCAAGGTGACCCAATGGGGGACACTCAAGGTGACCAATGGGGGATGTTCAAGGTGACCCAATGGGAGACACTCAAGGTGACCAATGGGGGATGTTCCTGGTGACCAATGGGGGACATTCCAGGTGACCCAATGGGGGGTGACCCTACAAGGTGGGAGGATGTTCTAGGTGATCTATGGGACAGGTTCCAGGTGACCTATGGGGGACGCTCAAGGTGACCAATGGGGGATGATCCAGGTGATCCCAGCGAGGGTCAAGAGGCACCACCACCACCATGGGGCGTGGCTGAATGGCTGGTGGGCGTGCCCCATTGAGGCCCCACCCCCACACTGACCCCACCCCTGTCCCCAGGTGCTGTCCCTGCCCCACCGGCGCCTTGTGTGCTGCTGCCAACTCTACGAGGTGCCCGACCCCAACCGGCCCCAGCGCCTGGGGCTGCACCAGCGGGAGGTTTTCCTCTTCAACGACCTGCTGGTGGTGAGTGGGGGGTCCCAGGGGGCCCTGGGGGCAGCCGTGGGGCGGGGGCTCCCAGGGGATGGGTCTCCAATGTCCCGGTGGCCTCGGCAGGTGACGAAGATCTTCCAGAAGAAGAAGATCCTGGTGACCTACAGCTTCCGGCAGAGCTTCCCGCTCGTGGAGATGCACATGCAGCTCTTCCAGAATGCCTGTGAGCCCCCCGGGACCCCCTGGGACCCCCTGGGATCCCAGGACACCCCATGGCACCCCATGGGAATCCATAGCACCCCATGGCACCCCACAAGACCCCACTGCACCCCATGGTGGCACCTCATGGGAACTCATAGAACCCCACGAGACCCCACAGACCCCACTGCACCCCATGGCACCCCATGGGAACACATGACCCCTGTGACCCTCTTCAACCTCCCCTGTGCCCACCCCTAGATTACCAGTTTGGGATCAAGTTGCTGTCACTGGTTCTGAGAGGGATTCCCTGAACCCCCTGCCCCCTGTGCCCACCCCCTGACCCCTGTGACCCCCCCAGATTACCAGTTTGGGATCAAGTTGCTGTCACTGGTTCTTGGGGGGGTCCCTGACCCCCCTGCCCCCTGTGCCCCCCGCCCAGATTACCAGTTTGGGATCAAGCTGCTGTCACTGGTTCTGGGGGGGGTTCCCTGACCCCCCTGCTCCCTGTGCCCCCCCCCTGCCCCCTGTGCCCCCCCCAGATTACCAGTTTGGGATCAAGCTGCTGTCACTGGTTCTTGGGGGGGTTCCCTGACCCCTGTGACCCCTCCCCGACCCCTGTGCCCCCCCAGATTACCAGTTTGGGATCAAGCTGCTGTCGGCGGCGCCGGGGGGGGAGCGGAAGGTGCTCATCGTGTTCAACGCCCCGAGCCCCCAGGACCGGCTGCGCTTTGCCAGCGACCTCCGCGAGTCCGTGGCCGAAGTGCAGGAGATGGAGAAGTACCGGGTGGAGGGTGAGCAGGGCCGGGGGGCTGGAGGGGCTGGGGGGGCACTGGGAGGGGATTGGGGGGCAATTGGAGGGGGATGGGGGGCAATGGGGGAGCAATGGGAGGGGGATTGGTGGCACTGGGAGGGGGATGGGGGGCAATGGGGGAGCACTGGGAGCAATGGGAGGGGAATGGGTGGCACTGGGAGGGGGATTCGGGGCAATGGAGGAGCACTGGGAGCAATGGGAGAGGGACTGGGGGCACTGGGAGCTGGAGAAGTGGGTGGTGGGGGCACTGGGGATTACTGGGAGGGCACTGGGCTGACTGAGGTGAACTGGGTGGGCACTGGTGTGACCGGGGAGGTTGACCTGGGGGGCACTGGGGTGAACTGGGGGAGCACTGGGGTGACTGGGGTGAACTGGAGGGGCACTGGTGTGACTGGGGGGTGACCTGGGGGGCACTGGGGTGAACTGGGGGGAGCACTGGGGTGACTGGGGTGAACTGGAAGGGCACTGGTGTGACTGGGCCCCCCTGTCCCCCCCCCAGCCGAGCTGGAGAAGCAGAAGGGGGTGGCAGGGGCGCGGGGGGGGGGCCCCCCCCGGGAGGCCCTGAACGGGCTGAGCCGCAGCAGCCTCGAGGAGGCCTTTGGGGGGGGGGGCGAGGGGCTCAAACGCAGCGCCCTGAGCAGCTCCCTCAGGGACCTCTCGGACAGCGGTGAGAGGGGGGCCTGGGGAGGGGGCTGGGGGGACCCTGGGGGGGGGTTGGGGGACCCTCAGGGGAGGGAGAGGCCTCTGGGAGGGGGGTTGGGGGAACTTCAGGGGGGTTTGGGTCCTCTGGGAGGGGGTTTGGGGTCTCCTGAGGGACCCCCAGGGGAGGGAGAGGCCTCGGGAAGGGGGTTTGGGGTGCCCTGTGGAGATTTGGGGGTCCCTGGGGGGGTTGGATCCTCTAAGAGGGGTTTTGGGGTTGCCCTCTGAAGGTTTGAGGGGTTCCTGGGGGTGTTTGGGTCCTCTGGGAGGGGGTTTGGGGTTCCCTGTGGAGATTTGGGGGTCCCTGGGGGGGTTGGGTCCTCTGGGAGGGGTTTTGGGGTGCCCTGTGAGGGTTTTGGGGGTTCCTGGGGGGGTTTGGGTCCTCTGGGAGGGAGGTTGGGGAGTACCCAGGGATGATTTTGGGGTCTCCTGGGTGGGTTTTGATCTACTGGGAGGGTGTTTGGGGTCTCCTGGGGGGATTTGAGGTGTCCCAGGGGGGATTTGGGGTGTCTTGGGGGGGTCCCGTGGTGGAGCCCCCCCATTGTCCCCCTCACTGTGTCCCCCCACCCAGGCAAGCGGGGCCGCCGGAACAGCGTGGGGTCCCTGGACAGCACCATCGAGGTGAGGCCACGCCCCCGGACCACACCCTGTTAAGCCCCGCCCTTGTCACCACACCCACCGAAACCACGCCCCTTCCTACAAGCCACGCCCCCACCCCAACGCCGTCTTTGTAATAATGGGGCGGGGCTTGTCAACAAAGGGGCGGGGCTTGCAGTGGGGTGTGGCCAGTACAGTAAAGGGGCGGGGCTTGCAGTGGGGTGTGGCCAGTACAGTAAAGGGGCGGGGCTTGTAATGGGATGTGGCCAACACAGTAAAGGGGCGGGGCTTGTTTTCCAGCCTTGGGGCTGATCCACCAATGGGAAGGAGGGTAGATTTGGGGGGCGGAGCTTGTGTGCACCTGGCAGGTTACCTGGGCTGTGGGGTGGGGCTGGTCTGATCCACCAATGGGGGCTTGGCTGGGGGAAAGGGGCGGGGCTTGCACACGGAGAGGGCGGGGCTAGACGGGGAGGGGTTCTACAGGGCGGGGCTTGCACGGGAGAGGGCGGGGCTTGGGATAAGGGCAGGGCTTGCACAGAGGGTGGAACTTGACATGGGGCGGGGTTTGTTCTAGAGGGTGGAGCTTCCACGGGAGGGGGCGGGGCTTGCACGGGAGAGGGCGGGGCTTGCTCCAAGCATACCCCGGCTGCCAGGCTTCACCCACCAATGGGAGGAGCCCATGCTTGAGGGGGCGTGTCCTGCCCCGCGCTGACCCCGCCCCGCCCCGCAGGGCTCCATCATCAGCAGCCCCCGGCCGCAGGTTCGGGGAACTCCGGGGGCCGCCCCCGAGGGGTACAAACCGCCCCCCCGGCCCGTCTCCAACTCCTCGTCCTTCCTGGGCTCCCTCTTCGGGAGCCGCCGCGGGAAAGGCCCCCCCGGCCCCGCTCAAGGCGCGGGGGGTCCCACCTCGGCCTCGGCCTCGTCGTCGTCGGCGTCGTCGTCCCACCATCACCACCCGCCCCCCGCGGCCACCCCCGAGGGTCCCTCCAAGCTGCAGGCGCTGCACGCCCAGTACTGCCACGGGCCCGGGGGGACTTCGGGTGCCGGGGGAGGGGGGCCCGGCCCGCCGCCCCCTCCCCCGTACCCGCAGCAGCCGCCCCCCCCCAGCCGCCCCGCGCCCCCCCCGCCGCTCCCCGCCATCGCCGCCGGGGCCCCCCCGCGATTCCACGGGGGGCCCACCCCGCCCCTGTCCGCCCCCCCCCAGCAGCACGGCCCCCCCGGCGGGGGGTTCCCCCCTCCGCACCCCCATTACACCCTCCACCGACCCGGGAAAAGGGGGGGAGCGCCCCCCGGCCCCCCCCGCCAGCCGCTGTCCCCCCTGCCCCTCTACAGCCCCGCGCCCACCCACCACGGGCTGTCGCACGGGTACCCCCCCCCCGGGCCGCCCCCTCACCACCACCCCCCGCCGCCCCCCGCCCCCGCCAAGCACTTCGTGTTCGGGGGGGGTCCCGCCGGGGGGGGCGGGGCCCTGCGGGGGGGCGGAGGGGGGGCGGCTCCTCCCCCCGCCCACCACCACCACCATCACCATCACCACCACCACGCGGCCCCCCCCCACTCCCCCATCCCCCCGCACCCCTCGTACCCCCCCCTGCCCCCTCCCTCTCCCCACACCCCCCTGAGCCCCCACTCGCCCGCTGGCCCCACCTCGCCCCTGGCCCAGGCCGGCCAGGGGGGCCCCCCCAAACCCAAGGCGGGGAACCGCATCAGCACCGTGGTCTGAGCCCCCTCCCCGCACAGCCCGGACACGGCTCGACCTGTTGGACCCGGTGGTTATTTTTGTAACCCCCCTAATCCCCCCATCCCCCCAGAAAAAAAAAACAACCCCTGCACGTGGCTCGTGTTTGGCTGCTCGCCCCCCCCCTCCCCACTCGGGGGGTGGGGGGGGTCCCTGAACACCCGGGACCCCCCATCCCCCATTCCGGGGGTCCGGTGGCGAGGCTGCCCCTTCCCCCCTCTCTCCCCCCCCTTTCCCAGCTCAGGCTGAATTGTCACATGGCACTTTAACCGACCCCCGACCCCTCCCCCAAGTCCGACCCCCCAAATTCCCTCCCACTCCCCCGGCCGCCTGGGGCCCCCCCGGGGGTTTTGGGGGGTCCGAGCCCGCTGGGCCCGCCCCGGGGAGCCCCCCAGGCACCCGCATGCGCCCGCCGGGCCCTGTACATAAGAGACTGTATATTTGATGCTTCATAAACGGACCGGCCGGCCCCGAGTGAGCCCACCTGTGTTGGGGGACACCTGTAGGGGCTGGGGGGGAGATATGGGGGGGAGGGCAGGAGCGGGTTATGGGGGTCCTGGGGGTGTAGGGGCTGGGGGTCTGTGGGGGTCCCAGATGTCCACAGAGGCTGGGGGGCTATAGGGGTCCATGGAGTCCATAGTTGTCTATAGAGGTCCGTGGCACACCTGGGATTTATGGGGCCCGTGGGGGTTTCTGGGGGTCCTGAGAGTTTTTAGGGGTCCATGAGGGTCCCAGGAGACCATAGAAGTCCGTGGGGGTCCACAGAGTCTGTAGGTGTCTATGGGGGTCTATGGGGGTCCATGGAGGCCTGAGGGCCCATAGAGTGTGTAGCGGTCCGTGGGGGTCCTGGGGGGCCATGGGGGTCCATAGAGTCTATACAGGGTCCACAGCAGTCCGTGAAGGTCCCAGGGGTCCATAGGGCTCTACAGAGCTCCATGGGGTCTGTATGGGTCTGTAGGAGCCCTGGGGGTCCATAGATTCTATAGGGGTCTGTGGGGGTCCACAGGGGTCTTTGGGGCTCTACGGAGGTCCATGGGGATGCACAGGAGACCCTAAGGGTCTATGGGGGTCTATAGGGGGTCTATGAGGGGTCTATGGGGGACCTGGGGGGATCTCCGGGTGCGAAGGCGCGGGGGGCGTGGTCACAACGGGGCGGGGCTCCAGATTGGCCCCGCCCTCCCGTGCCCCCGCCCCTATGCCCGCGGCGGCCGGACGCGCATGCGCGCTGTGTCCCTTTAAACGTGCACAACAAGTCCCGGCCGCTGCGCTGCCCCAACCGCGGAGGCGAGCGGCGCCTGGGATCCCTCCGCCGCCGGGGGGGGTGGGGCCTGCGCACTATTTCGCCGTCGCTCCTCCCGGCGCGCTGCCTCCCGCGCCGCCCCACGGGGCCGTCAGTGCGGTGTTCCTCCCTCTCTATTCCCGCTGTGTCCGCCTCTCGCGGTCGTTCGGTGTCTCCCGGCGCCGCTTTCTGAGTCCCGAGGCGGAAGGATACCGAGGGTCGCAGCACTGCCTGGAGCGGAGTGTGCGGTCGCGCCTGCGCAGTGCGCGCGGGCGGGGGGCGGGCGGCGGGAGGAGGAGGATCCAAGATGGCGGCGGCGGCCCGGCCGGGGGGACCGGGCAGGCCTCGGGCGTGAGGCGGGCGGAGCGCGGGGCGGCGGGGCCGCAGCGGCCGCGAGGGGCCGGAGGGGACCGGGGAAGGGCGCGGCGGGCGGGGCGGTATCTCCCCTTTTCCCCCCACCGCGTCTCGGGGAGCGGAGCGGGGCGCGGGGGGGGGCGGGCGGCCCGCGGCCTGTGAGGGGGCGGCGCGGGGGCGGCGGGGCCTCCATGGCCCCCTGAGGGGGTCCCCGCGGGCAGCCCGGGAACTCCGCGCTCCCCTCGGTGCGAGGGATGGAGGAGGGGGAGCAGCAGCGCGGCTGGGCCGAGTGGGGGCCCGGCCCGGGGGGGTCCCCGCCGTGGGTCCCCCCTCCGCAGCCCGACGGGGACGAGGAGCCCAAGCGGGGCCGCGGAGCCGAGTGGGGGGTCTCGGAGCCCCCCGGCGACGCGGGGACCCCCAGGGCGGCGAAGGCGGCGACGGGGGACGAGAAGGCCGCGAGCGCCCCGCGCCTCCCCCGCGCCGGGGGGGAATCGCGGGGTAAGGGCGGGGGGCCCGGGAAGGGGCCCGGGGGGCGACCCCCGGGCGAGGAGCGGAGCCCCCGCAAAGCCCCCGAGGAGCGCGGGGCCCGCGGCGGGGACCGGGCCGGCCCCGAGGACAAGGCCCGGCGGCCGCTCGGGGGTCCCCGCGGAGGGGCCCCCCCGGAGCACAAGGGGGAGTGGGGGTCGCCGTGGCTGCCGGCGGAGCCGGAGCCCCCCGAGGACTTTCTGCCCCCGCCGGAGTGTCCCGTGTTCGAGCCCAGCTGGGCCGAGTTCAGCGACCCCCTGGGTTATATCGCCAAGATCCGCCCGATTGCCGAGAAAAGCGGCATCTGCAAGATCCGACCCCCCGCCGTGAGTAGGGGGGCTGTGGGGACCCCTCCCTGGAACTGGGGACCCCCGGTCCGGGGGGTTCTGGAGGGCTGTGGGGGGTCCCTACGGCGGGGGACCCGCACCCCGAGGCGTTATGGGAGGGCTGGGGGTGCCCCCTCAGCCTGGAGGGGTTAGAGGGGATTTGAGGGGGGTCCTCACAGCCGGGGACCCCCAACCCGAGGGGTTATGGGGGGGCTGTGGGTGCCCCCTCCCCACTCCGGGGGTCTTGCCCCGCTGCGCTCAGTGTCTCCCCCTGGCGTGGGGTTGGGGCAGGACTCCCGGGGGGGGTAATTGTTCCTTTAAGGGGGTATTTTCTTTTCTTTTTTGGGAGGTGTAATTGCCCCTTTTTGGGGGATCTCTTCCCGTTTAGGGGCGTAACTTCCTATTTTTGAGGAGGTAACGGCTCCTCTGGGGGGATGTTTCCGTTTAGGGGGGTTGGTTGTTCTTCTTGGGGTATTTTCCCATTGAAGGGGGTTAATTGCCCTCCCGTGGGAGAAACTTTTTAATTTATGGGGATTAACGACCCCCCCCGGGGGGAGTAATTTACCCCCTCCCCGTCAGAATTTTTCAGTGTTTTGGCTGCATCCTGGGGGTAAATACCCCAAGGGGGGGTGTAAATACCCCAAGGGGGGGTAAATATCCTTGGGGGGGGAGGTGAATGCTCCGAGGGGGGGCAATTCTGTACTGGGGGGGTAAATACCCCCGAGGGGGGGGTAAATTAATGGGGATTTGGATCCACCTGGAGGGGGGGGTGTATGTAACTGCCCCCCCCTCATTTTGGGGGTACATGCTGGGGGGAGGGGGGTATTTGACGACCCCCCCCCCCATGCTGGGTGACCCCGAGGGGGGGTCCTGGCCGGGGGGGTGAATTTCGGGGGTCCCGAAAACCCCCAAACCTCATGGGATGGATGGAGAGAGGGGGGGTCATGGGCAAGGCCCCCCCTCCGCCTCCCCTCGTACTGAGGGGGGGGGTGTTGATCCCAGGGAATCGGGGGTGTCCCCGCGGGGCCCGGGGGGTGTCGGTGCCCCTCCCGGTGGTCGTGGGAGGGGGGGGGTGGTCTCGGTGTGTCCCCCCCCCTCGCGGCCTCACAACAACAACAGTGACACGGCCAATATGGCGCCAGCGCCGAGCCTTTGTCTGCAGGCGCGGGGGGGTCCTGGCGCTCCGGGGGGGGCCCCGGCTCGGGCAGAGCCCCCCGGGCTGGGGAAGGGTCCCGGGGGGGCTTTAGGGGGGGGGTCCGCGAGCGGCCGAGCCCCCCCGGCCGCGCTCCATCCCCCTCCCCCGCCCCATTCCCGGGGTTGTTTCCCGATTTTGGGGGCTCGGGGGGGTCGCGTGTTGTGCCCGTGGTTGGGGGGGTGTCCTTTTGTCCCCTTGGCTGGTTTGGGGGGGTCTCTGATCCCCCTGGGTTTTTTGTGGGGGACAGGCCGGGCTGGTTCCCCCCAGCTCGGCAGGGAAGGGTTTCCGGGGAGGGCCAGACCGTGTTGGCGTCACCGGCCCCGCGGGGCTCCCCCGGGGGTGTCCCCCACAAAAAAGGGGGGTGCAGGGGTGGGGGTGGTGCCTGGGGGTGAAGGGGGACACACAGCGAGGGCACCCCCCTAAATTCGGGGGTGTAGCCCCCCCTTTTCCTCTGTGAAGCCCCTTGTGTCAGACTGGAGAGGAACAATTCAAGCTGACACCCCCTCCAAATTTTGGGGTGTCCCCCCATCTTTCCATGGTGTCTGTCTGGGGCTAGGGGGGCCATTGCTGCTGACACCCCCCTCCCTCCCAGATTTTGGGGTTATTCCCCCCCTTTTCCACGTGGAGCCCCAAGGGCTGTTCTGTCTCTGTCAGACTGGGGGGGCCATCACTGCTGACCCCCCCTCACCCCCCCCAGATTTGGGGTGTACCCCCCCCCATTTTGACATGTGGGCCCACCAAGGTTGTTCTGGATCATAACCCAGAAACCCCCCTGGCCGGGGGGTGCTATTGCTGCTGACCCCTCCCCAATTTTGGGGGTACTCCCCCTTTATTTTGCTCCCAGGGCTGCCCTGCCCCTGTGGAACTGGGGGGGCCATGGTTGCTGACCACCCCCACCCCCAAATTTGGGATTTATTCCTCTGTTTTCCATGTGGATCCCCCAGGACTGTCTTGCCCATGTCAGAGTGGGAGGGCTGTGCCTGCTGAACCCCCCTTTGCCCCCAAATTTTGGGGTGTCCCCTCCCACTTTTCCTCTGTGGAGCCCCCAGGGCTGCTCTGCCCATGTGGGACTGGGGGGGTCCATCACCCCTGACCCCTCCTTGCCCCCCACATTTGGGGTGTAACCCCCTCCTTTTTTCCTACAGATCCCTCAGAACTGTTCAACGTGAGACTGGGAAGGGGACATATCCCTGACCCCCCAATTTTAGGCTGTGACCCCCCCAATTTTAGGCTGTGTTTCCCCCTGCCCTGCCTGTGTGTGTCTGGGTGGTCCCACCCCTGACCCCCCCCTCTGTGCCCCCCAGGACTGGCAGCCCCCCTTTGCCGTCGAGGTCGACAACTTCAGGTTCACCCCCCGCATCCAGCGGCTCAACGAGCTGGAGGTGAGTGAGGGGAGTAGGGGCTTTGGGGGCTGGTTTTGGGGGGGCACAGAAATCCCACACCCCCCCCTTGACTCCCCCTTTGCTCCCCCCTCAGGCGCAGACCCGGGTGAAGCTGAACTACCTGGACCAGATCGCCAAGTTTTGGGAGATTCAGGGCTCCTCCCTCAAGATCCCCAACGTGGAGCGGCGGATCCTGGACCTCTACAGCCTCAGCAAGGTGGGGGGAGCTGGGGAGGGGGCAAAGGAGACCCCCCCACCCTGGGGGTACTGAGAGGCTGGGGAGGCCACCACAGCAAAGGACCCCCATCCCGAGGGGTTGGGGGTGGGTTTGGGGTGCCAACCTGGGGATCCTGCCCTGCTGGGCTCAGTGTCCCCCCCCCAGGTGTGGGGCAGGGGTAGGTGGCCCCCGGGGGGTGTGTTCTTATTTTGAGGGGGTAATTATCTCCTTTTAGGGGGGTTTGTTTCTGTTTAGGGGGGTAACTGTCCCCCCCAGGGGTTGTAATTCTTCCTGTGGGGGTTTATTCCTATTTAAGGGGCTTAATTACCCCCCCCGGGGCTATTTTCCCATGTAGGGGGTTGATTATTCCCTCTGGAGGGACATTAATGCCCACATGGGAGGTATTTTCCCATTTAGGGGGGTAATTGTACTCTTGGGGGGCATTAATTACCCCCTGGGAGTATTTTCCCATTCGGGCAGGTAATTGTTCATTTGGGAGGGTTAATTGCCCCCATGGGGGGCACGTTCCCATTTAGGGGGATTGGTTGCCCCCCTTGGAGGATTATCTTGGGGGAGGGGGTCCATGGGTGCTTGTTGCCCCCTCCCCAGGTGGTGATGGAGGAGAGGGGAGTTTGGGGGTCCATGGTGCTCATTGCCCCCCTAACCCCCAGGTGGTGATGGAGGAGTGGGCGTTTGGGGGGGCTCTGAGGGGTCTGTGGTCTGTCTGAGGGTCCTGGTTGTCCCCCCAGGTGGTGATGGAGGAGGGTGGGTTTGGGGGGGCTCTGGGGGGTCTGTGGTCTGTCTGAGGGTCCTGGTTGCCCCTTCCCAAGGTGGTGATGGAGGAGGGTGGGTTTGAGGGGGTTCTGAGGGGTCTGTGGTCTGTCTGAGGGTCCTGGTTGCCCCTTCCCCAGGTGGTGATGGAGGAGGGGGGGTTTGGGGGCGCTCTGAGGGGTCTGTGGTCTGTCTGAGGGTGCTGGTTGCCCCCTCCCCAGGTGGTGATGGAGGAGGGGGGGTACGAGGCCATCTGCAAGGACCGCCGGTGGGCGCGGGTGGCCCAGCGCCTCTCGTACCCCTCGGGCAAGAACATCGGGTCGCTGCTCAGGGCCCACTACGAGAGGATCATCTACCCCTACGAGATGTACCAGTCTGGGGCCAACCTTGTGGTGAGCTGGGGGGGCCTGGAAGGGGTTCTGGTGGGGGGCTCAGTGCCCCCTGCACAGGTGGTGATGGAGGAGGGGGGTCCAGGGGAGTTCTGGGTGGGCTCAGTGTCCCCCTGCACAGGTGGTGATGTAGGAGAGGGTTCCAGGAGGGTTTTGGGGGTCTGTGGGCAGTCTGGGAGTGCTCATTGTGCCCCTCCCCAGGTGGTGATGGAGGAGTGGGGGGTCCAGGCAGGTTCTTGGGGTCTGGGAGTCAGTGCTCATTGCCCCCTCCCTGGGCAGTGATGGAGCTGGAAGGTCTGGGAGGGTTCTGAGGGGTCCAGGTGTGCTCATTGCCCCCCTCCCTAGGTGGTGATGGAGGAGGGGGGTCAGGGGGTTCTCATTGTCCCCTCCCTGGGCAGTGATGGAACAGGAGGGTCTGGTGGGGGGTTCTGAGTGGTCCAGACCTGCTTGTTACCCATCTCCCGGTGGTGATGGAGGAGGGGAGTGTCCCCCTCCTCAGATGGTGATGGAGTAGGAGGGTCTGGGGATTGTCATTGACCCCTCCCTGGGCAGTGATGGAGCAGGTGGGAGGTCTGGGGGGTTCTGAGGGGTCCAGGTCTGCTCATTGCCCCCCTCCTCAGGTGATGATGGAGGAGTGGGGGGTCCAGGCAGGTTCTTGAGGTCTGGGAGCCAGTGCTCATTGCCCCCCTCCTCAGGCAGTGATGGAGCAGGGGGATCTGGGGGATTCTGAGGGGTCCAGGTGTGCTCATTGCCCCCCTCCCCAGGTGGTGATGGAGTAGGAGGGTCTGGGAATTGTCATTGCCCCCTCCCCAGGCAGTGATGCAGCAGGGGGGAGGTCTGGGGGGTTCTGAGGGGTCCAGGTGTGCTCATTGCCCCCCTCCCCAGGTGATGATGGAGTGGGAGGGTTCTGAGGGGTCCAGGTGCGCTCATTGCCCCCCTGCCCATGTGGTGATGCAGGAGGGGGGTCAGGGGCTGGTTTTGGGTGTGTGTTTGTGCTGAAGGGTGTCCCCCTCCCTCCAGCAGTGCCACGCGAGGCCGTTCGAGAGCGAGGAGAAGGACCGCGAGTACAAACCCCACAGCATCCCCCTGCGCCAGTCCGTGCAGCCCTCCAAGTTCAACAGCTACGGCCGCAGGGCCAAGCGCCTGCAGCAGGAGGTGGGCGCCCCAAACCCCCACCCAGACCCCTCCAGAGCCCCCCCAGAGCCTGGGGAACCCCACCCTGATGACCCCCCACCACCCCACAGCCCGAGCCCACGGAGGAGGACATCGAGAAGAACCCGGAGCTGAAGAAGCTGCAGATCTACGGGGCCGGCCCCAAAATGTTGGGACTGGGGCTGGTGGCCAAGGATAAGACCCTGAGGAAGAAAGGTATCAAGGGGGGGATATTGAGGGGCACAGGGGTGGTGGTTGGGACCCCCTCTCCAATTCTACTGAGTGCCCTCCAGTCCTTCTGGGACCCCTCTTTTTTTGAGACCCCCCCCTGCCCTGTGGTTCTGGGACCCTCCCTAGTTCTTTTGGGAATGTTCCTTTTTTTGGGATACCCTCCCATTTGTCTTGGGAATCACTTTGGGACTCTCCAGTTCTTCTGAGAGTCTCTTTCCCTGCAGTTCTTTTGGGGTCCTCCTCAGGTTCTTTGGGGACCTGCAATATCCTTTCAGATTCTTTTGGGGGACCCTTCCTTGTTCCTTTGGGACAGCCTCCCACACTCCCAGTGTTTTTTGGGGCTCCCTTTTCCAGATTTTAGTGATGGGTACCCCCATTCTCTTGGGATAGAGACCCCCCCAGTTCTTTAGGAATGTTACCCCAATTCTTGGGGCCCCTTCACCTTCGTTCTTCTGGGCCTCCCCCTTCCCAGTCTTTTTCAGGATTGACCCCCCATTGTTTTTTGGGCCCCCTTCCCACTTTTTCAGGGATGGATCCTTCATTCTTTTGGGACAGAGATCTCCCAAATTCTTGGGGTCTCCCTCCCCAGTTCTTTTGGCATCCCCCCATTCTGTTGGAACAGACACCCTTCCAGTTCTTGGCACCTCCAAATTCTTCAGCAACTCCCCCAATTCTTCAATAAACGCACCCAAATTTTCTGCAACCCCCCCCTAATCCCTCCATAACTCCCCAATCCCCCCTGGAACAGGGTGAGTTCTACAGTTGCTGGAGAAGTGAGGCTGAACATTGTAAAGAGTTCAGAAAAAAGTATCTTTATTAACAGGAGTGACCAAGTAGCAGGAACCCAAAGAGAAGGGAGAGAGAAAAGGAAACAGACTAAAGCAATAAGCCCAAAAGTGTAAGCACCCAACTCACCAAAGAGTTACTCACTTAAGGTTGTTTTACCAGTTCNGGACACTCCCCTGAAGGCAGAGGCTGCATCTTCTGGGCATTGGCAGAGTGCAGAAGTCCCTGCTGTCTTTTTAGGGAAAAAAACACCAAGAGCACGAGCCCTCTCACCTTTTATTGAGCCTGACAGAAAAAACATCTACCTAGGCAGGTGTGGTCGTTGTTCCTTTAGGGAACAACCCCCTCAGCTCTGCTCCAAAGGCTGTTAATCAATAGGAGAGACTCAAGTAACTTTAGTTTATGCAAACTCTGTCTTCAAGGACAAAGCCTTCACTCCCTCAGCTTTTGTTCCCTGGAATTTGGCAGGAAAAGGATAAATCTTTTCACAGGTGGCATTAGCAAAAACATAGACCAGAATGTCAACAGTTTTAATTCCTGACACACTCCCCCCCAGTCCCTCCATAACTCCCCCCAGTCCCTCCATAACCCCCCAGTTGCCCTGTCACTCTCCCACTCTTCCGTAGCTCCCCCCCAGTCCCTCCGTAGCTCCCCCCCAGTCCCTCCATAACTCCCCCCATTCTTCCATAACCCCCCCAATTCCCCTGTCACTCTCCCACTTTTCCATAAGGCCCCCCAATCCCTCCATAGCCCCCCAGTTGCCCTGTCACTCTCCCACTCTTCCATAACTCCCCCCCAGTCCCTCCATAACTCCCCCCCAGTCCCTCCATAGCTCCCCCCCAATCCCTCCTTAACTCCCCCCATTCTTCCATAACCCCCTCCAATCCCTCCATAACTCCCTAATTGCCCTGTCACTCTCCCACTCTTCCATACTCCCCCCAGTCCTTCCATACTCCCCCCAATCCTTCTATACTCCCCCCAGTCCTTCCATAACCCCCCAATTCCCCTCTCACTCTCCCACTCTTCCATAACTCCCCCCAATCCCTTCATAACTCCCCCCATTCTTCCATAACTCCCCCCAATCCCTCCCTAACCCCCCAATTCATTCCCCTGTCACCCTCCCACTGTTCCATACCCCCCCACTCCCTCCCTAACCCCCTGCTGTCTCCCCCCTCAGACAAGGACAGCCCAGAGTGTCCCCCCACGGTGGTGGTGAAGGAGGAGCCGGTGGGGGCTGAGCCTCGGGGGGCTCCAGGCTCGCCGGGGGGCCGCGAGGGGCCCGAGGGGCTGCGCCACAGCCCCGAGCCCTGCACCAAGATGACGATGCGGCTGCGGCGCAGCCACAGCAACAGCCAGTTCGTGAGTAGGGTGAGGGGAGCTCCCTGGGGAGGGAGGTGGGTGGGGGGCAGGACCTCCTGGGATGGGGCAGGACCCTCCAAAACCCACCCCCTAATCCCTCCAGGTGGATTCCTACATCTGCCGGATCTGCTCGAGAGGGGACGAGGACGACAAGTTGCTGCTGTGTGACGGCTGTGACGACAACTACCACATCTTCTGCCTCCTGCCCCCACTGCCCGAGATCCCCAAGGGCATCTGGCGCTGCCCCAAATGTGTCATGGCGGTGAGGGGGGCACAGGGGGCATGGGGACCCCCCTGGGGTGGCCCTGGGACCCCCTTCAGTGTGTGGTGTGTCCTGGTTGTGGTGTGGCATTCCCTGTGTCATGTGGTGTCCTGTCCTCTCTTGGTTGGGGTTTTGGGGTCTATTTGAGACCCCCAAATCTCACCCAGTCTTGTCTGTGGGGCTGGGAACCCCCATCTTTGACGCTGGGGACCTCTTATGTGGTGTCCTGTTTTGTGTGGAGGGGTCAGGGAACCCTCACTTGGGGTCTTATCTGATCTGAGGGGCTGGAGACCCCCATTTGTGGAGTGTGGGGCACCCACGTCTTGCTTGTGGGGTTGGGACCCCTCATGTTACGTCCTGTTGGGTCTGGGGGGGTCAGAGTCCATTTGGAACCCCCAAATGTCATCCAGTCCCATCTGAGGGGCTGGGAACCCCATCTATGGGGTCAGGGACCCCCTGAGTGTCCCCTCTGTGTCCCCAGGGACTCCCTGTTTGTCCCTCAGTGTCCCTGGGACCCCTGAGTGCCCCCTGGGAACCCCCCTGTGATCCCACTCTTCCCTGTCCCTGATCCCCACTGTCCCTGGAGTCCTCCCAACCCTTCCCCTCTGTGTCACCAGGCTGCTCCATGTCCCCAACCCCTCCTGGCTCCCCTCCCCGTGTCCCCAAGCCCCCCCTGACCCCCTTTTTCCGCCCCCCAGGAGTGCAAGCGGCCCCCGGAGGCGTTTGGGTTCGAGCAGGCGACGCGGGAATACACCTTGCAGAGCTTTGGGGAGATGGCTGATGCCTTCAAGGCCGACTACTTCAATATGCCCGTCCATGTGAGACCCCCCAGGACCCCCCAAACCCTCCCCAAATCCCCCTGAACCACCTGGACCCTCCCTGAGCCCCCCAGAACCTCCTCACTTTGGGGAGAGAGTCAGTACCTTCAAGACCACATAGTCCAACATGTCCATCCATGTGAGACTCCCTGGACCCCCTCCAGAACTGCCTCAAGCCCCCCAGTTCTTCTCTGAGCCCCTCAGAGCCCTCCCGGAGCCCCTCAGAGCCCTCCCTGAGCCCCCCAAAGCCCCCTGAGCCCCCTTCCTTCAGGGAGATGGCCAGTGCCTTCCAGGCCAACTACTTCAACATGCCTGTCCATGTGAGACCCCTGGGACCCCCCAGAACCCCCCCCTGAAGCCCCCCCATGCCCACAGATGGTGCCCACGGAGCTGGTGGAGAAGGAGTTCTGGCGGCTCGTGAGCAGCATCGAGGAGGACGTGACGGTGGAATACGGCGCCGACATCCACTCCAAGGAGTTCGGCTCCGGCTTCCCGGTCCGGGATGGGAAACGGCGCCTGTCCCCCGAGGAGGAGGTGGGACCCCCACTCTGGGACCCTCTCTGAGACCCCCAACCCCCCTGTGGAGCCTGTTCCCCAAAGAGGGGGTGTGACCCCCACCTTGGGGTGTTCGCTGGGACCCCCAAACCTCCTCTGGGCCGTGTCACCCTCCAAACCCCCTTGTGGGACCCTCCAGACTCCTCCACTGTCCCCTGAGGTGGGTGTGACAGTATCCCTGTCCCCATAGGGTTGATGCCATCCCTGAGAGTGTCCCCCAGCCCTGATGACCCTGTCCCTGTGGCCATGTGGTTGATGCCAGCCCTGGTGACACTGTCCCTGACCAGAGGGTTGGTGCCATCCCTGGGGTGTCCCCCAGCCCCAGTGACACTGTCCCTGTCCCCAGGAGTACGCGGGCAGCGGGTGGAACCTGAACATGATACTATCCTTGGGGGTGTCCCTGTTCCTGTGGAGGGGCTGTCACTGTCCCTGGGGTGTCCCCCAGCCCCGGTGACACTGTCCCTGTCCCCAGGAGTACGCGGGCAGCGGGTGGAACCTGAACGTGATGCCGGTGCTGCAGCAGTCGGTGCTTTGCCACATCAACGCCGACATCTCGGGCATGAAGGTGCCCTGGCTTTACGTGGGGATGGTGTTCTCGGCCTTCTGCTGGCACATCGAGGACCACTGGAGCTACTCCATTAACTACCTCCACTGGTGGGGGCTTGGAGGGATATTGGGGGGGGTGTGGATGGCCCGGGGAGGGGCTGCATTTGGGGGGTGTTTGGGTGGCCAGGGGGGTGATTGATGAGGGGCTCTTGTGTGGTCACAGGTGGCTGGTTTAGGGTGTCCCAGAGGTCAAGGAGGTTTTGGGGTACCCCTGACCCCTTCTTTTCCCCTGGGGTAGCCCAAGACTTGGTGCAGGGAGGAGGAGGAGGTGGTTTGGGGTAACCTCAAGCCGTGGTAGAGGAGTTTTGGGGTACCCCTGACCCCCTTGTACCCCCAGGGGGGAGCCCAAGATGTGATATGGGTGGGAAGAGGTTTTTGGGGTGTCCTGACACCGCATTTCTCCCACTTACCCCCTGAGGGGAGCCCAGGACGTGGTGCAGGGTGGGATGAGGAGGTTTGGGGGATTTTGGGGTGCCCTGACCCCCCGTTTTCCCCCCAGGGGGGAGCCCAAGACGTGGTACGGGGTCCCGTCGTTCGCGGCCGAGCACCTGGAGGAGGTGATGAAGAAGTTGACGCCGGAGCTGTTCGAGAGCCAGCCCGACCTGCTGCACCAGCTCGTCACCCTCATGAACCCCAACACCCTCATGGCCCACGGTGTCCCCGTGAGTTTGGGGTCCCCCAGACCCCCCCCTGACCCCACCCTGGACCCCCCTGACACCTCCCATGTCCCCCCTCCAGGTGGTCCGGACCAACCAGTGCGCCGGGGAGTTCGTGATCACCTTCCCCAGGGCCTATCACAGCGGCTTCAACCAGGGCTACAACTTTGCTGAGGCCGTGAACTTCTGCACTGCAGACTGGGTGAGCCCCAAAACAGCCCCACACCTCGGGGGGCACCCCAAAAATCTGAGGGGGGACCCCAAAAATACCATGGGGGAACATAAAACCTGGGGGGTTAAGAAAAACCAACTTGAGTGAGGCCGTGAACTTCTGCACTGCAGACTGGGTGAGCCCCAAAACAGCCCCACACCTCGGGGGGGCACCCCAAAAATCTGAGGGGGGAGTCCCCCAACTTTGGGAGTTCAGCACTGGGAGTGCCTGGCTTGGGTCAGGGGCAGGTTTGGAGGCAAAGGGGGGATACCCCAAGTTTGGGGGTTCAGTGCTGTGGATGGGTTTTGGGGGGTTTCCTGGCTGGGTTTCCTGGTGGGGTTTGGGGGGTGTTTGGGGGCACAGGGGGGGTGTTTAGAGATACAATGGGGGGCCCATATTGTGGGGTGCCCCCTGACCCCTCCCCATTTCCTGTAGACAGGCAGTGCATCGAGCACTGCCAGAGGCTGCGCCACCTCTGCATGTTCTGGGGTCAGGGTATTTGAGGGGGTGTTTGGGGGCACAGAGGGGGGTGTTTGGGGGTCCCCCATATTTTGGGGTGCCCCCTGACCCCCTCCCCATTCCCCAGCTCCCTGCAGGCAGGCAGTGCATCGAGCACTGCCAGAGGTTGCGCCACCTCTGCATGTTCTGGGGTCAGGGTATTTGAGGGGGTGTTTGGGGGCACAGAGGGGGGTGTTTGGGGGTCCCCCATATTTTGGGGTGCCCCCTGACCCCCTCCCCATTCCCCAGCTCCCTGCAGGCAGGCAGTGCATCGAGCACTACCGGAGGCTGCGCCGCTACTGCGTGTTCTCGCACGAGGAGCTGATCTGCAAGATGGCCGCGAGCCCCGAGAAGCTGGACCTGAACTTGGCAGCTGCTGTGCACAAGGAGATGTTTGTGCTTGTCCAGGAGGAGAGGAAGCTCCGGAAGGCACTGCTGGAGAAGGTGGGAGGACCCCCAGAAATGATGGGGGGCAAAGGGAGGGACCCCCGAAATGGGGAGGGGGGTTGGGGCTGGGGGAGATGGGGGCTCTGCTGGGCATTGGGAGTTGTTTGTGGTGGTCCAGGAGGAGGGAAAACTGTGCCAGGTGGTGCTGGAGAAGGTGGGGAGACCCCCAGGAAGGGGAGGGGAAGGGGGAACCCTGAAAATTGGAACCCAAAAATGAGTGGGGAGACAGACCCCAAAAACGGGGGGGAAAGGAGGGTCTGAGGATGTTGGTTTTGTACCCCCACCAGGGCATCATAAAGGGGTTGGGGCTCTAAAGGCTCCATGGGGTGGTCTGAGGGTGCTGTTCTTGCCCCCCCAGAGCATCATGGAGCTGTTGGGGCTTCAGGGGTGACCCCAAAAGCTCAAAGCAGGGGGTCTGAGGGGGCTGCTTTTGCCTCCCTAGGGCACCACAGAGGGATTTGGGTTCCTGGGGTGACCCCAGGGGCTCAGTGGGGAGGTCTGAGCATCCCATTCCTGCCCTCCCAGGGCATTAGGGAGGGATTTGGGCTCCTGGGGTGACCCCCAAAACAGTAGGGGGGTCTGAGGATGCTGGTTTTGCCCCCTCCCAAGGCACCATGGAGGGGTTGGGGCTCTAAAGGCTCCATAGGGGGGGTCTGAGGGTGCCATTCTTGCCCCCCCAGGGCATCACAAAGGGATTTGGGCTCCTGGGAGGACCCCAGGGGCTCCATGGGGGGGTCTGAAGGTACTGGTTTTGCCCCCTCAGGGCATTAGGGAGGGGTTGGCACTCCTGGGGTGACCCCAGTGGCTCCGTGGAGGGTCTGAGGGTGCCATTCTTGCCCCTCCAGGGCATCACGGAGGCCGAGCGCGAGGCCTTCGAGCTGCTCCCCGACGACGAGCGCCAGTGTGACAAGTGCAAGACCACGTGTTTCCTGTCAGCCTTGGCCTGCTACGACTGCCCCCAGGGCCTCGTCTGCCTCTACCACATGGACGACCTCTGCAAGTGCCCCCGCAGCAAGCAGTACCTCAGGTGGGGAGGGGGCTGGCCTGTGGGGGCTCTGGAGGGCTCTGGGAGGGGGTTTGGGGGGCTTGGTGTGCTCCTGGGGATGGTTTGAGGGGTCTTGTGAGGCTTTGGGTGTGTCTGGAGGGTCTTAAGAGGGATGTGGGGATGGCTGAGAGGGGATACAGGGCTTGGGGGGGCTGTGAGAAGGGGTTTGGGGGGGCTGTGGGTCCTGGTGTGCCCTTGAAAGGGATGTGGGGATGGTTTGGGGGAGCTGCAAGAAGGGATTGGAGTTGAGTTTGAGGGGATTGGGGGGCTTGGTGTGCTCCTGGAGAGGAGACAGGGATGGTTTGGGGAGACCTGTGGGACTTGAGGGCGTCTGTGGAAAGTCTTGAAAGGGACATGAGGATGGTTGGGGGGTCTGCAGGGCTTGGAAGGGCCATGAGAGGGGATGGGACTTTGATTTGGGGGGACTGGGGGTCCTGGTGTGCTCTTGGATGGGGACCCTGGGTATGATTTGGGGTGCTGGGGGTCTCACTGTGCCTCTGGATGGGGGACCTAGATGTGATTTGGGGTGCTGGGGGTCTCCCTGTGCCCCTGAGAGGCCATATAGCCAAGACCTGGGGTCTCTCCTGCCCCTCTCGTGCCGTTTTGGGGCTCTCACAGCCCCCCCAAATCCCCCCAAACTCAGCATCCCCTTTACCCCTTCCCACACCCTTGGGATGGTTCCTGTGCCCACCCAGCTGCCCCCCATGACCTCCCACCACCCTTGGGAGGGTCCTGCCCCCCTGGGTGACCCCCCTGGGCCCCCCAGGTACCGCTACACCCTGGACGAGCTGCCGGCGATGCTGCACAAGCTGAAGGTGCGGGCGGAGTCCTTCGACACTTGGGCCAACAAGGTGCGCATCGCCCTCGAGGTGGAGGACGGGCGCAAGCGCAGTGAGTCTGGGGGGGCTTTGGGGGGAGCTTGGGGGGTCCTGGAGGGAGTTTAGAAGGTCTGGGAGAGGGAGTTGGGAAGGTCCTGGGGTGTCGGAGGGGATCTGGGGAGTTCTGGAGGAGATTTGGGGGATCCTGGAGGGGGTTTGGGGAGTCCTGGAGAGTCTGAAAGGGATTTGGGGAGTCCTGGAGGGCGTTTTGGGGGGTCCCTGGGGGGTGTTGGGGGCCTCAGTGCCCACCCCTGACCCCCTGGTTGTCCCTGGGCAGCGCTGGAGGAGCTGGGGGGTCCATGAGGGGTCCCTGGGGGGTGTTTGGGGGTCT
>CM031075.1:239604-252296 GCA_013398505.2 Rhegmatorhina hoffmannsi
AGGATCAGAACCCCTCCCAAATCCCTCTGGGACCCTGCCAAGGCCTCAGGGCCCCCTCAATCTCAAGGGACCCCCAAAGCCCCAGGACTCCCCAAACCTCACTGGGATCCCCCCAAAGCCTCAGAGCCCCCCCCAAATCTCAAGAGACCCCCGTAAGAGCCCTCAAAGCCTCAGCCCCCCCCTCAATCTCAAGGAACCTCCCCCTGGGGACCCCCCAAAGCCTCAGGGCCTCCCCAAACCTCACTGAGACCCCCCCAAAGCCTCAGGGCCTCTCAATCTCAAGGGACCCCCAAACCTCAAGGGACCCCCAAACCTCACTGGGATCCCCCCAAACCTCACTGGGATCCCCCCAAAGCCTCAGAGCCCCCCTAGATCTCAAGAGACCCACCTGAAACCCCCCAAAGCCTCAGGGCCCCCCTCAATCTCAAGAGACCCCACTCTGGGACCCCCCGAAAGCCCCAGGACCCCCCTAAAGGTGCTGTCACCCCTCCCCCGGTGTCCCCAGGGCCCCCCCAGTTCTGCCCCCCACCCTGGCCCGGGACAGGGGGGACATGGGGGACACGTTGGGGGGTGACACGGGGACACGGGGCAGGGACAGGTGGTGACACAGTGGGGGGGGACAGGGGACAGGACACGGGGACAGATGGACGGACATGGGGGGGGTCTCGGGGACAGATGGGGGCGGAAGGAGCCGGGAAAGGACACGGAGGGGACTCTTAAAGGGGCCGAGCCCCGCCAGGGGTGTCTTAAAGGGACAGGCACCCCAAACTCCTGTCCCCGCCTTCTTAAAGGGCCAGCACCCTCCTAAAAGGCCGAGCACCCCCTCAACTCCCCCCTCCCTCTCTTAAAGAGCCAGGCACCCCAAACCGCTGTCTTGGCGCTCTTAAAGGGCCAGGCCCCCCTTTAGAGGGGCGGAGCTCCCCCAAAGGGGGCGGGGCTCCCCTTAAAGGGCCAGCGCTCACCGCTGTCGCTGCCGTGGCCGTCGCGGGGGTCCCCCAGGCCCTTCTCGGGGGCGCGGCCCCCCCGCAGCGTCATCGACAGCTGCCGCTTGATCTTCTTCATCCGGTCCATGGCCGAGCCCTGGGGGGCGACAGCTGTGTGTGCCCCTGCACATCTGGAGAGCCCCGAACTTCTGGGGACCCCCCTGCACATCTGGAGACCCCCCGAACACCTGGGGATGCCCGCGCACATCCGGAGACCCCCTGAATACCTGAGTCCCCCCCTGCACATCTGGAGAGCCCCGAACACCTGGGGACAACCCCCCTCCGGCACATCTGGAGCCCACCCCGAACACCTGGGGGTGCCCCGCACACCTGGGGGCAACCCCGGCACACCTGGGCACTCCCTGCACACCTGGAGCTCCTGCACATCTGGAGCTCCCGCACACCTGGAGCTCCCGCAGAACTGGAGTCCCCCCCGCACACCTGGGCACTCCCTGCACACCTGGAGCTCCCGCACATCTGGAGCTCCCGCACACCTGGGCACTCCCTGCACATCTGGAGCTCCTGCACACCTGGAGCTCCTGCACATCTGGGCCCCTTCCCAACCCCGGGGGCTCCCCCGGCCCCACCCCACCCCGGTGGGCGTGGTCTAAGTGGGCGTGGCCTTCTCCCCTCTGCCCCCCCCCCGTTGCCCTCACAGCGGCGGGGCCGCCTCCCCCCCCACCCGGGATCCTCCCGGAGGGGCTTTTCCCAGGGTTGGGGACGGATCCTCCGTTACCGGCTCAGCGCCGCGGGGCCTCCCAGAAATCCTCGGCCATGGCCGGGGCCGGGCCCGACCCCGCGGGCGGCTCCGGTGGGGCCGGGCCGGGCCGGGCCGGGCCGGGACCGACACGGGAACGGCGGCGGCGGCGGCGGCGGCAAAGCAAGATGGCGGCGTAGGCGGAGCCGCGTGACGTCAGCGCGAGGGGCGGAGCCAACCAATGGAGAGGCGTGGCCAGGGAGGAGCCCGAGCACTGAGAGGGGGCGGAGCTTGATGAGGCCACGCCCCCCGCGAATTGGGGAGGGGGAGTTTGGATCCACATTTAAGGGGCCCCTCCCGAGGCCGAGACCCCCCGAACGACCCCACAGAGGATGGGGGGGGGGGAGTTACCCATCCCCCGGGATCCCGCCCTAGGCAGCCCCAATGACGTCACGCACCCCACGGGGGATTCCCCCCAACACACAGCCCCAGTGACGTCATGCACCCTACGGGGGACCCACAGTCCGGGGATCCCCCCCCCCACCCGAAGCCCCAATGACGTCACACATGGATGGGAAACCCCCCTCCTATTTCCATCTGTTCCCTCCCCCCCAAATCAGGACCCTCCCCCACACCTCCCACCCTCCCAACCAACCAATGGGAGCCCTTTGTTCCACCCCTCCCTCCCTCCCTCCCTCCCTCTCCCCCCCCACCACTCAGGACCCCCCAAAACCGGCTCCATTTCTTTTTGCTTTCAGGTTATTCACTGGTTACTCAGTGGTTACTCATTGGTTACTCAGTGGTTACTCACTGGTTACTCCACACTCACTAATGGGATGGAGATGCTCTGGGGTTACTAATTGGTTACTCATTGGTTACTCATTGGTTACTCCACAGTCACTAAAGGGATGGAGCTGCTCTGGGGTTACTCCCTGGTTACTCCATAGTCATTTCTGCCTCACAGTTTACCCACAAACTCCTCCAGGGTTACTCCAAGGTTACTAAGAGGTTCCTCCAGGGTTACTCCAAGGCCCCTCCCTGAAGCCACAAGCCCCTTCCCAAGGTTCACACACGTTACTCCAGAGTTACAAACAAGACTTTACTCCAGGTTTACACACAGGTGAGAGGAGGGCTCAGGTGTCCGGGTGGGCGGGGCCATCAGGGGTCAGAGGTCGTGGGATGGTCCTGAAGCCCCTGGAGCTCCCGCAGACCCTGGGGGGGAGGGGCAGAGAGTTGGGGGAGGGGACAAGGAGGAATAGGGGTGGGGTAATAGAAAGGGGCGTGGTCTAAGGGGGCGGAGCAATGAAAAGGGGCGTGGTTACCTCCAGCACCATCCGGATGTGCGCCCGGATCTTGGCTCCGTCCCGGGTCAGTGAATCGCTGAGCCTGCGGAAGGGGCGGGGCTTCAGGAAGGGGCGGAGCCTCCCATGTGGGTGTGGCCTCATGAAGAGGGTGGGACATCCTCCCCTTTTATGGCCACACAGCAAAGATGTGACCTCCTTTTATGGTGAGGGGTGTGGCCTGGGCAGTGGGTGGGGCTGTGGGGGCGGGGTTTATCCACCTGGATTGTCCACGGTGGGAAAGAGGGTGTGGCCTGTGTGGGTGTGACCCATAAAGGGGTGGGGCTTTTCAAGATGGCCACCACCCCCTCCCAGACCACCCAGGGGGCGTGGTCAGTACCCGGGGGGCATGTCCAGGATCAGTGGGGGGACATGGCAGGGGTGTGGTCAGTGTCAGGGGCGTGGCCATTGTTTGGGGGCGTGGCCAATGCCGGGGGCGTGGCCGGGGGCGTGGCTCACCGCTGGAGGAGTTGGCTGCGCCGCTCCAGGTGCCGAAGGGCCTCGGGCAGTGTCAGCTCCGCGAAGAACCCGAAGCCCAAAGCCACGAACACCCTCTGGGGGTCCGGGCTGGGGGCAGAAAGGGGGTTTGGGGGGCAGAAATCGGGGTCCTTGGGGGGTTATAGGGGGAGAAAGGGGGTTTGGGGGGCAAAACTTGGGGTCCTTGGGGGTGTTATAGGGTCCTATGGGGGTTGTAGGGGGAGAAAGGGGGTCCCAAGGGAGGTTATGGGGTCCCAAGGGGTTCCCAGGGGGCTCTCAGAGGGGTCCCAGGGGGGTTATGGGGTCCCAAGGGGTTCCCAGGGGGGTTATGGGGCCCCAGGGGGCTCTCAGAGGGGTCCCAGGGGGGTTATGGGGTCCCAGGGGATTCCCATGGGAGGTTTTTGGGTCCCTGAGGGGTTCACAGGGGGTTCCAAGTGGGTCCCTGGGGATTTAGGGGGTCACAGGACGTTCCCAGGGGTATTTATGGGGTCCTTGGGGGTTCCCAGGGGGGTTGTGGAGTCCCTGGAGAGATTTAGGGGGGGCAGAGGCTTCCCAGGGGGGTCTCAGGGGGGTTATGGGGTCCCAGGGGAGTCCTGAGTTATTTTGGGGGTCCGAATGGGAGGTTGGGATCCTGAAGCACCTCAGGGTGGCCCTGGGCAGTTATGGGGCCCCCTCTGGTGGTCTCAGGAGGTTTTTGGGGGTGTCCCCCCCCACTCACACTTCTGCAGTGACAAAGAAGTTGCAGCCGAGGTCGACTTGGGTGCGCAGGGGGGAGGCGGCTTCCTGGGGACCCCCAAACCCCCCGATGCATCACAGGGACCCCCAGACCCCCACAGGAACCCACAAACACCCCAATGCATCACAGGGACCACCAGACCCCCACAGGGACCCACAAACACCCCAATGCATCACAGGAACCCCCACAGGCACCCCCAAACCCCCCGATGCATCACAGGGACCCCTAGACCCCCACAGGCACCCCCAAACCCCCCGATGCATCACAGGGACCCCCAGACCCCCACAGGGACCCCCAAACACCCCAATGCATAACAGGGACCCCCCGGGACCCTCAAACACCTCAATGCATCACAGGGACCCCCCCAGACCCCCACAGGGACCCCCAAACTCCCAAAGGGATCCTCAAACCCCTCCAGTGTAACACAGAGACCCCCAAACCCTCTAATGAAACACAGGGACCCCGAAAACTCCCAGGGACCCCCAGGGACTCCCAAACCCCCCCAGGGACCCCCAAACCCCCGGATGCATCATAGAGACCTCCCAGACCCCCCCAAAGACCCCCAGACCCCCCCCCAGGGATGCCTCCAAATCATCCAGATCCTCCCCAGTGCAACACAGGGAACCCCAAATCCCCACAGGGACCCCCAGACCCCCCAAGTCCCCCCAGGGACCCCCAACCCTCCCTCACAAACCCCAAACACACCTGAGGACCCACAACCCCCCCAGGGCAACACAGGGACCCCCAAACCCCCCACTCTGAGACCCTCAGTCCTCCCTCAGAAACCACAAACACTCTCAGGACCCCAAACCGACTCAGGGACCCCCAACCCCTCCCCAGGACCCCCAAGCCCCGCCCCGCCCCCCCTGGCCACGCCCACCTGGAGGCGGGAGAGGGCGGAGCGGAGCTGCAGCACCTGCGCCTGCTGCTCGAACACGGCGTCGCGCTGTTCCTGCACCTTCCTGCGGGGGGCGACGGTGAAGGGGGCGGAGCCTCGCCCCGAAAGGGCGGGGCATCAGTCAAAGGGGGCGTGGCCTCGCCACGGAGGGCGGGACATCAGGGAGCGGTTGGAAGGAGGGGGCGGAGCCAACAGAAGGGGCGTGGTTGGCTAGAGATGGGCGTGGCTATTGTGGGGTGTGGTCAGGGTGTGGAGGCGTGGCTAAAGGAGGGCGTGGTCAGAAAATGGGGCGTGGTCAGAAAGCGATGGGTGTGGTCATAAAATCAGGGGGTGGCCAGAGAGAAAAGGCGTGGCCAAAGGGGAGGGCGTGGTCAAAGGGGAGGGCGTGGCCAGACTGTAGGGGCGTGATCTTAAAGCAGAGGCGGGGCCAGGGATGGGGTGTGGCCAGACAGTGGGGGCGTGTCCTGAGAACGGGGGCGTGGCCTAAGGACGGGGGCGTGGCTAAAAGGCGGGGGCCGGGTCTCAGCAGCCTCTGGGTGAGTGGCCGTGGCCGGGGGGGCGTAGAGGGGGGGGCCGTGACGTAGCTGCGGCGTGACGTCACTCACCGCAGGTCGCGCTGCAGGACGTCACTCACGAACGCCTCGTAGCGCTGCGCCTTCTCCGCCGCCGCCATCGCCGCCCTGACGTCATCGCCGCGCGACGCCGTGACGTCATCACAGCCGTCTCCGCTCCCCCCTCTCCTCCCCCCGCGTGTCGCTGCTTCGGGCTCTCCAGCGCCCCCTGGCGGGCGGGAGGTCCAACCTGTCCCTGGATGAGCCGCTCCAGCCTCATGTCGCGATATCGCTGCGGCCTGTCGCGACTCCCCCGGCCATGCGGGGTCTGCGCCTCGCCTCAAGTCAGAGATTCCTGGATTTTAATTTGTTCACAGGAATTCGGAACTTTTTTGTGCCTCAATCCTGTCCAGGGTGGTCTCGTAGTTGGTTCAACCACAGGAACTCCAAAAATGTTTCTCACACAGAAGGAGCAGCTTAAGGACTTTATTTTGCCCAAAAAAACATCGCAGGGAAAGAGGTGGGGTACGCGGGGGGCGGGGCTAAGCGAGGGGCGGGGCTAAGCGGGGTCCGGGGGCGGGGCTTACACACTCACTGTCACGAGCACACACTGATGGACACGCCCCCAGGTGGGGGGAGGGGGGGGTTGGGGGGGTGCACAGAGATTGGGGGGGGGTGTCTTGGTTCCTGGGGCACCTCCAGGGGCATTTGGGCATCCTGGACACCCTCCAGGTGGGTTTGGGGGGTCCTTGGCACCCCCTGGGAGGGTTTGGGGGGGTCCTACAGAGCAGAGACCCCCCTCCAGGTGGGTTTTGGGAGTCCAGAACACCCTCCAGGTGGGTTTTGGGGGTCCTGGACACCCCCGAGGTGAGTTTGGGGGTCCTGGACAGCCCCGGGTGGGTTTTGAGGGTCCTGGAGAGCGGAAACCCGCCCAGATGGGGTTTGGGGGGGTCCTGGACATCCCCAGATGGGTTTTGGGGTCCTGGACACCCTCCAGGTGGGTTTTGGGGATCCTGGACAGCCCCAGGTGAATTTGGGGGATCCTGGACACCCCCAGGTGGGTTTGGGGGGTCCTGGATGCCCCCTGGGTGGGTTTTGGGGGGTCCTGGAGAGCAGAGACTCCCACCAGATGGAGTTTGGGGGAATCCTGGACATCCCCAGATGGGTTTTGAGGTCCTGTACACCCTCCAGGTGGGTTTCGGGGGTCCTGGGCACCCTCCAGGTGGGTTTGGGGGGTTCTGGACACCCCCTGGGTGGGTTTGGGGTGTTCTGGACACCCTCTGGGTGAGTTTGGGGATCCTGGACACCCCCCGGGTGGTTTTGGGGGTCCTGGAGACGCTCCAGTTGGATTTTGGGGTCTTGGACACACTCCAGTTGGGTTTTGGGGTCCTGGGCACCCCCTGGGTGGGTCTGGGGGGTCCTGGCAGGGTCGGTGCCCCCCTCAGTCGGCGAAGAGGCTGGCGAAGCTCTGCCGCAGCGCCCTCAGGCTCTCGGGTGGGCCCTGCTCGGGGGCGGGGCTACAGAGGAGGGGCGTGGTCAGGGGGGTCTATGGGGAGGTGGCCCCGCCCAGCCACGCCCCTCCCTCCCAAAAGACCCCTTCGACTTACCTGGGAGGAGGGGCCGCACCTGGTTTGGGGGCCAGGACGGGTTTGGGGGCGATGGGCGGGGCTTGGGGGCGGGGCTGGCGCGTGGTGGGCGCGGCCTGTGGGCCGGGTGGGCGGGGCTGAGCGGCGGTGGGAGGGCCTTGAGGTCCAGGTGGGCGGGGCTGGGCAGAGGTGGGAGGGCCTTGAGGTCCGGGTGGGCGGGGCTGAGTAGCGGTGGGAGGGGCTTGGGGGCGGGGTTGGGGCACAGAGGGGGAGCGGGAGAGGCGGGGCTGGGACGAGGTGGGCGGGGCTTGGGGCCTGGGTTGGGGGGAGGTGGCCGGGCCTGGTGGGCGGGGCTGTGGGGAGGTGGGCGGGGCTTGAGCGCGGGGCTGTGGGGAGGTGGCTGGGCCTGATGGGCGGGGCTGTGGGGAACTGGGCGGGACTTGAGGGCGTGGCTGTGCAGTGGGTGGGGTCTGTGGGCGTGGCTGTGCGGCAGGCGGGGTTTGTAGGCGTGGCTGAGGTGAGGTGGGCGTGGTTTGAGGGCGGGGTTGCGCTGCGGTGGGCGGGGCTTGAGGGTGCACCTGCGGGGAGGTGGGCGGGGTTTGGGGGCGTGGCTGCGCTGCACCTGGCGGGGTTTGGGGGCGTGTCTGTGGGGAGGTGGGCGGGGTTTGAGGGCGGGGCTGCGGGCCGGGTGGGCGGGGCTGTGCTGCGCCGGGTTGGGCGGGGCGCGGTGAAGCTCCTCCCACCGAGGGGCGGGGCTGTCCCTGGGGTTGGGGTCGCGATGGCGGCGGGGCCCCTGTGGGGGGGAGAGAAACACCTGAGAGGAGACCCCATTTTGGGGTGGAACCCCCCAAATTTGGGCATGTCCAGCCCTGGAGGGAGGGGCGGGGTTGGGAGGGTCTCAGGGTGGGGGGGCACCCCCATTTTGGGGGTCTCAGGGGGTTGGGGAGGGACACACCCCAATGTTGGGTGTCTCAGAGGGTTAGGTGGTCCCTCTTTGGGTGGGGGGGACGCCCCAATTTTGAGGCTCCCAGGGGCTTGGGTGGTCCCTCTTTGGGCACCCCCCGGATTTGGGGGCACCCCCAGATTTGGGTGGGTGGTCCCAGGATTTTTCCAGGTCCCACTTTTGGGGACGAATTTTGGAAGGGGTTTCTCTTCCTTTTGTGAGAATGTCCCGTTTTTTGGGGTCCCCCAGGACTGGAGGGGGGGGTCCCACTTTGGGGGGGTCCCCACTTTGGGGGGGTCTCCATTTTGGGGGGTCACTCACCCTGTGGTTGGGGGCGTTGCTGGGGGGGGGTCCCAGGCCGGGGCGACCCCCCCGATGGCACCGACATCTGTGGGGCACAAAGGAGGGGGAGGGTCTCAATTTGGGCAGCTCGGGGTGGGGGGGGGGTCCTGGTGGGGGTTGGAGGGAAAGGGGGGAGGGGCTACCTGTGGGCGTGGCCTGGAGGGGGAGGGGCTTCGGGGGCGGGGCAGCTCCTCCCTCATCCGGGTCAGAACCAGCTCCACGATTCGCCCCCGATCCTCGGCAGCTCCGGGTCCCACCAGGGGCAACCACGAGCCCAGAACCTGCAACGGGGGAGGTGTGGGAGGAGCTCCAGGTGTGGGAGGGGCTTCAGGTGTGGGAGGAGTTCCAGGTGTGGGAGGGGCTTCAGGTGTGGGAAGGGCTCCAGGTGTGGGAGGAGCTCCAGGTGTGGGAGGAGCTCCATGTGTGGGAGGGGCTCCAGATGTGGGAGGAGCTCCAGGCGTGGGAGGAGCTTCAGGTGTGGGAGGAGCTCCAGGTGTGGGAGGAGCTCCAGGTGTGGGAGGGGCTCCAGATGTGGGAGGAGCTCCAGGCGTGGGAGGAGCTTCAGGTGTGGGAGGAGCTTCAGGTGTGGGAGGAGCTCCAGGTGTGGTGATCCCCAAGTGTTGGGATCCCCAGGTGGGATGGCAGGAGCCTCAGGTGTGGCCCAGGAGTGCCCCCCCTGTTTTTGGGGTGCCCCCCAGGTGTGGTGGTCCCCAGGTGTGCCCCAGGTGTGCCCCAAACATGCCCCATGTGTGCCCCCCCAGGTTTTGGGGTACCCCCCAGGTGTGGTGGTTCCCAGGTGTGCCCCCCCCAGGTGTGCCCCCACAGGTTTTTGGGGTGCCCCCAGGTGTGCCCTCCCAGGTTTTGGGGTGCCCCCCAGGTGTGGTGGTTCCCAGGAATGCCCCCCAGGTTTTGGGGGTGCCCCAGGTGTGGGGGTACCTGCACGATTTGCTCCTGCCCATCAGGACCCCTCACAGCCTCCACCCCACAGATGTCGATGCCCCCAAAGAGGCCGGAACAGGCGTCCACCCACCCCCGGTGCCTGCAGGGCAGGGGGCGGGGCTTAGGAGGCCACACCCACCACGTGGAGCCACACCCATCAGCCCAGACACGCCCACTCGCCCTGGCCACACCCCCTTGAGGGCAGGAACCTCCCCCCTTGGGCACTGTAGACCCTCCCCAAATGAGAGCCACGCCCCTTAGGAAAGCCACGCCCATTTCAAGTGGCCACGCCCATGACCACACCCCCTTTATGGCTCCACCCCTTTTGCATGGCCCCGCCCCCTTGACACCGTACCTCCCTATTCTGTGGGGCCACAGCAGCTCTCTTAGCCCCGCCCCCTCCCATAGCCCCGCCCTCCTTGGCCAGGCCCCACCCCCTCCCACTTACCTGGGGCTGAGAGCCACCGGCTCCACCTGAGGCCCCTCCCCCGCAGCATCGGTGGGGCCCAGAGACCACCTGGGGGGGGCAGGAGGGTCAGGGGGTCCCCGAAGACCCCCCGGACCCACCAAAGCACCTCCACCTCCAAGCCCCGCCCCAAAGGCCAAGCCCCGCCCCCAGCAGAGCCCTTGGACCTCCAGGCTCCACCCAAAAGGTCAGGCCACGCCCTCTGCACCTGTCCAGGTACCCCAAGGCCCGCCCCCTGTGCCACACCCTCCCCACCTGTCCAGGTGCCCCCGTGCCCCATCTCATGACTCCCCCATGCCCCCTCCTTGCCCCACCTCGTGCCCCACCCTGTGCCACGCCCTCCCCACCTGTCCAGGTGCCCCAAGCCCCGCCCCACGCCACACCCTCCCACCTGTTCAGGTTCCCTGTGCCTTGCCCTGTGCCACACCCTGTGCCACACCCTCCCCACCTGTCCAGGTGCCCCCGTGCCCCACCCCATGCCCCCTCCATGCCCCACCTCATATTCCACCCTGTGCCACACCCTGTGCCACACCCTCCCCACCTGTCCAGCTACCCCACCCTTTGCCACGCCCTCCCTACCTGCCCACATGCCCCGCCCCCCATGCCACGCCCTCCCCACCTGCCCACGTGCCCCGTGCCCCCCCCCATAGCCCCCCCTGTACCCCCCTCACCTCAGGGCTCGGTACTCGCCCCCGATTCGCTGCACCCGCAGCCGGTGGGTGCCCACGGGGGGGGGTCCCTGCACCAGCGCCCCCCCCCGGGCCCCGCCCATGGCCGCTGCCACCGCCCCCAGCACCTCCGGCGTCCCCACACGCACCTGGGGGGGACACGGGTAAGCCACGCCCACCGGCCACGCCCACTGGGGATAACCCCCCATGAGGGATCCCACTGGGGGGGTGGGGACACAGACAAGCCACGCCCACATATGGCCCCACCCTGTTTGGCCACGCCCATTTGTACCCACCTCTCCCCAAAGGTGGCCCCACCCACTGGCCCCGCCCACTGGTGGCCCCGCCCACTGTCACACCTGGGGATTGGGAGGGGGCGTGGCCTTACCTGGCCCACCCCTCCAAGGGCGGGGCTAAGAGTGACCATCATGGGGAAGGTCGGGGCAGTGAGCTGGGGACAGACCAGTGACACACCAGTGACACCCCAGTAGCACCAGTGGCACCAGTGAAACACCAGTGACACATCCCACTTGCCCCAAGACAGATCCCAGTGCTCCCAGTCCATCCCAGTGGTCTCAGTCTCCTCCCAGTTCATCCCAGTGCTCCCAGTGCCCTCCCAGTGCTCCCAGACCCATCCCAGTCCAGCCCAGTCCTCCCAGTCCCCTCCCAGTGCTCACCAATCCCCTCCCAGTACTCCCAGCCCCCTCCCAGTCCTCTCCCAGCACTCCCACTCCCTCCCAGTGCTCACCAGTCCCCTCCCAGTTCATCCCAGTGCTTCCAGTCCCCTCCCAGCACTCCCAGTCCCCTCCCAGTGCTCACCAGCCCCCTCCCAGTCCCCTCCCAGCGCTCCCACTGCCTCCCAGTGCTCACCAGTCCGCGGGGGCGGTTGCAGAAACGCTGTGGGACCAGTGGAAAGGCCTCCGGGCCCAGTTCCCGCTGCAGCTGAGCCAACTGGGCAAACTGGGAGCACTGCGAATGTCGGGGGGGGGCAAAACCACCCTGCCCAGTGCTCCCAGTCTGCCCCAGTATCCCTCCCAGTGCCCTCCCCATCCCTCTCAGTGCCCCATCACACCAGTTGCCTCCCAGTTTGTTCCAGTGCCCCACAGTGTTCCTCAGTCCTTCCCCAGTCCCCTCCCAGCAGCTCCCAGTTTGTTCCTACCGCCTCCCAGTGCCCTCCCAGCGCCTCCCAGTGCCCCCCAGTCCCTCCCAGTGCCTCCCAGTACCCCCAGTGCCCCCAATGCCCCTCAGTGCCTCCCAGTCCCCCCCAGTGCCTCCCAGTCCCCCCCAGTCCCCCCAATGCCCCCCAGTGCCTCCCAGTTCCCCCCAGTGCCTCCAAGTGCCTCCAGTGCCCTCTCAGCGCCTCCCAGTGCTCCCCAGTCCCTCCCAGTGCCTCCAGTGCCCTCCCAGTGTCTCCCAGTCCCTCCCCGTGCCTCCAGTGCCCTCCCAGTGCCTCCCAGTGCCCCCCAACATCCCTCAGTCCTTCCCCAGTCCCCCCAGTGCCCCCCAGTCCCTCCCCAGTCCCTCCCAGTGCCTCCCAGTGCCCCCCAGTGCCCCACACACCAGGCAGTGGGGTTGGGCGAACCCGTAGAGGGCGGGGAGGGGGTCGGTGCTGGGGACCCCCCCCAAGTGCAGCCCCACCAGGAGCCGCCGGGGGGCGTCCCCTCCCCCCCCCTCGGGGGGCTCCCGAACCAGCACGAAGTCGGGGCGAACCTTCCTGGAGGGGGACAGGGGGGGCCGAGGGGGGCTCAGACCCCCCAAAATACCCCCCCCAAATCCCACCCGTGCCCCCCAAAATACCCCCAAATTTTGACCACCATAATGAGCCCCCAGACCCCCAATTTCTGCCCCCAAAACCCACCCGGTGCCCCCCAAAATCTCCCCAACCTTTGACTCCCCAATTAGACCCCCGATTTCAGCCCCCAAATCCCCCCAGTGCCCCCCAAAATCTCCCCCAATCTTTGACCACCATAATGAGCCCCCAGACCCCCAATTTCAGCCCCCAAATCCCCCCAGTGCCCCCCAAAATCTCCCCCAATCTTTGACCACCATAATGAGCCCCCAGACCC
>CM031075.1:257968-280581 GCA_013398505.2 Rhegmatorhina hoffmannsi
CAATGGGTGTGTCTCTAACTGGGCGTGGCTAAGTGGGCAGGGCTCTAAGTGGGAGTGGCTTTTATGGGCGTGGCTCTAAGTGGGCGTGTCTGATGGTTGTAGCTCTAAGTGGGTGTGGCTTGAAGCGGGCGTGGCTTTGATGGGCGGGGCTCTAAGTGGGCGGGGCTGACCGGCAGGACAGGCAGTGGCTGTGGGGGTGGAGCTTGTAGCCATAGGCGGGGTTTAGGCAGCAATCAGCCAATGGGACGTGGTTGTCTCCCAGCTGGTCCACGCAGGCCCCGCCCTCCTCAGCCTCCTCCAATCGGGTGAAGCACCACACGGGCGTGGCCGCTGGGGACGGGGCCACGAGGGGTCATCGGGGGGTCATTGGGGAGGGGCTTCCCCCCAGTGCTCCCAGTACTGCCCAGTATCAATCCAGTGCTCCCAGTGCCCAGCCCTGGCACCAGCAACACTCCCAGTCCCTCCCAGTGCCCAGCCCTGGCACCAGCACCACTCCGAGGGCTCCCAGTGCCCCCCAGTGCCCATCCCTGGCACCAGCACCACTCCAAGGGCTCCCAGTGCTCCCAGTGCCCAGCCCTGGCACCAGCAACACTCCCAGTCCCTCTCAGTGCCCAGCCCTGGCATAAGCACCACTCCCAGTCCCTCCCAGTCCTCCCAGAGTTGCCCAGTCTTCTCAGTTCCAGTGCCACCAGTACTCCCAAGTGACCCCCAATGCCCTTTAACCTGCCACTTCCTCCTTCCTCTGCCAGGCCCCCAGTGCCCTCCCAGTCCACCCCAGTATCCCACAGTGCACCCAGCACCCTCTCAGTGCCCCCCAGTGCCCTCCCAATGCCTCCCAGTGCCCTCCCATCCCCCCCAGTGCCCTCCCAGTCCCGCCGAGCGCTCTCCCAATGCCCCCAGTGCCTCTCAGTGCTCCCCCAGACCCTCCCAGTGCCCTCCCAGTACCCCCCATTCTCCCCCAGTGCCCCCAGTACCGCCGGGCCGCAGAGCAGCGCAGAGCAGCGCCAGGACGAGCCCCACGGGCGCCATGGGGGGAAGTGGGGGAGGGGAAGGGCCCCTCGGGGGGTCCCACCCACAGGAAGGGCCCCAAGGCCTCCCCTCCCCCCACTCCGGCCCCAAATTCCGCTTTTTTCACCCATTTATTAAAAAAAAAAATATTCCACTGCCAAAACCAAGGGAGGGAAGGGGCGGGGCCACACCAGAGGGGGCGGGGCCACACCAGAGGGGGCGGGGCCACTCGGGGTGACAATGCCGGGGGGGGGGAAGGGGCAGGACCCCCAACTTCTTGCGGGGAGGGACCCAGAGATTGTAGCCCCGAGTGGGCGTGTTCTCAATGTGGGCGTGTCCTATCGGTGGGCGTGTCCTCGGTGTGGGCGTGTCCTCCCGGTGGGCGTGTCCAGGGCACTCAGGGGCCTTCACTGAAACGTGTCACCCCTCCCGGGCGGGACCTGGCAGGGGCCTGGGGGGGACAGGGGGGTCATGGGAGGGTCACAGGGGGTCACCCCCACAATGTGTCCCCCCTGTCCTCGTTGCTGTGTCCCCATGGCCCTCCCAATGTCCCCCATGTTGTCCCCTTCTCCCTCCCAATGTCCCCCATGTCACTCCTGATGTCCCCAATGTCCCCTTGTCCTTCTCAATGTCCCGCATGGCCCCCCATAAATGTCCCCCATCCCTCCCTGTCCCCAATGTCACCTCCAGCCACTTTTGTCCCAGTCTGTTCCCTGTGACCCCCTTGTCCCCCCCTGTCCCCTGATGTCCCCAGTGCCACCTCAGGTCTCCTGTGGCCCAGCCTGTTCCCTGTGACACCCCATGTCCCACTCCTGTCCCCCCATGTCCCCAGTGTCACCTCCATTCCCTGTGACCCTCCCTGTCCCCCCATGTCCCCCCTGTCCCCCCGTGTCCCACATGTCCCCTGTCCCCCCCTGTGTCTCCCATGTCCCCTGTCCCCCACATGTCCCCCCTGTCCCTCCCCATGTCCCCTGATGTCCCCTGTCCCCCCATGTCCCCTCCTGTCCCCATTGTCACCTCTGGCCTCCTCCTGCCCAGGCCACTGCCCTCCTTCCAGCCCATGGCCTGCAGCATCCGACAGCCCAGGGGGGCATCACGGGGTGGCACCTCCGCGTCCCTGGGGGGCACCACGGGGGTCACCCACTGCCCCCTGGGGACCCCAACCCTCCCCTGGGGGTCCCCAACCTCCCCTCAGAGACCCCAACCCCTCACGGGGGTCCTCACACCCAGTTTTGGGGGTCCCACCACCACAGCACCCACTTTGGGGTCTCCACCACCCACTTTGGGGTCTCCACCCACTTTTGGGGTTCCTCACCATTTTTGGGGTCTCCACCCCTCCCTTTGGGTGCCCCCCACCCTTGTGCCCCCCCCCTCCCAGGTCTGGGCCCCCCCAGGGGGGTCTCAGGGGCTCACCCAAGGGTGGGGGGACCCCCAAACTTGCGCCTCTTGGGCTCGGGGGGCTCCTGTTTCTCCCTTCGCTCGGCCGCGCGGTCCCGGTACTTCAGCTGGGGGGGGCAGCACCCATGGGTGACCCCCGGGGACCCCAAGGGGTCACACAGCCCCATGGGTGCCCCCCAGCCCCCCAAGGGGGTCACACAGAACCCATGAGTGCCTCCCAGCCCCCAGAGACCCCATGGGTGCCCCCCAGATGCCCCCCATGCCCACCTCCATGTCCATGTCTCCCCTGTCCATCATGATCCCCCAGATGCCCCCCCAGATAACCCCCCCGTGCCCCTCCGTCTACTTATGCCCCCTCAGATGCCCCCCCGTGCCCCCTATGTCCTTCTGGTGTCCCCCCATCCCTTATGACCCCCCCAGATGCCCTCCCAGATGCCCCCCTGGTGCCCTCCTGTCCCTCATGCCCCCCTTGGTGTCCCCCCTGTTCCCCCCCCACTCCCCAGGTGCCCCTTGTCTCTCATGCCCCCCTTGGTGCACCCCCAGATGCCCCCCCTGTGCCCCCCACACCACCCAGACGCCCTCATGCCCCTCCAGATGCCCCCCCAGATGCCCCCTATGGCTGGTACCCCCCTTGTCCCGTCAGGCCCCCCCTGTGCCCCCCCTGCCCACCTCCATGTCCCCCCTGTCCCTCATGTCCCCCTGGTACCTCCCTTGTCCCCCCATGCCCCCCCTGTGTCCCCCATGCCCACCTCCAGTCCCCTGGGTCCCTCATACCCCCCTAGATGCCTCCCATGCCCACCCAGATGCCCCCCATCATCCCCCATGTCCCCCCATGCCCACCTCCATGTCCCCCCTGTCGTGCCCCTCGGGGGGGTTCAGGTGGCTCCGGCGCTGCAGCTCCAGGTTTTGCTGTGGGGGGGTGGGCACAAGGTGGGCACGAGGTGGGCACCCCATTATTGGAGGTCCCCACGACCTCGGGTTCTGCCCAATATCCCCCCCAGCACCCAAAGGGGGTGCCCATCCCTCCAGGGGGATTCCCAGCACCCAAAGGTGCCCCTCAGGATTTTGGGGGGTGGTCTGGGGGGTCCCTGATCTCTGGGGGGTCCCCATCACCCAAAGGTGTCCCCCAGCACTTAGGGGGGTATTTTGGGGGGCGTTTTGAGGTACTTTGTGCAGCCCTGAGCCCCCCAATATGACCCCCCAGCCCATGGAGGAGGTCCCCAATCTCTGGTGGGGGGGTCCATGATTTTTGGGGTGATTCCCATCACCCAAAGGCACCCCCCAGGATTTAGGGGGGCATTTTGAGGCGTATTTTGGGGTACCTTGTGCAGCCCATGGGGGTCCCTGATCCCCCCCCCAGGGTCCCTGATCTCTGGGGGGGGTCCTTGATTTTTGGGGCGATTCCCATCACCCAAAGGTGCCCCCCAGCATTCAGGGGGATATTTTAGGGGGCATTTTCGGGGTACCTTGTGCAGCCCTGAGAGCTGTTGGTGCCTCAGCAGGGCCTCCCTGCTGGGGAATTGCCTCCTGCAGAGCAGACAGGCCAGTTTGGCCCAGTCTGTGAGCGGCTCCTCGGGGGGTCCCGGGCCCCCCCCGCGCTCTCCCTCCTCCTCACTCTCACTCTCCCCACTGTAGGCGGCGACCAGGCCTCGGGGGGGGCTCTGGGGGGGCAAAAAGGGGGTCAGAGGGGGGGCTGGGAGGGTAAAGGGGGTCAGAGGAGGGAAAAGGGGAGGACTGGGGGGGAAAAAATGGGGTCGGGGGGTTGGGGAGGGGGTAAAAGGGGTCACGGGGGGGCTGGGGGGCAAAAAGGGGGTCAGAGGGGCTGAGGAGGGGGAAATGGGGGTCACAGGGGGGTCTGGGGTAGTCTGGGGGGGAGAAAGGGGGTCACAGGGAGGTCTGGGGGGAAAAAGAGGGGGTCAGAAGGTCCCGGGGGGGTAAAAAGGGGTCAGAGGGGGGAAAAAGGGGGGTCTGGGGGGGCTTTGTGAGGGAGAAAAGGGGGTCAAAGGGGAGTCTGGGGGGGGCTGGAGGAGAAAAGGGGGGTCAGAGGGGCTGGGGGGGTTTGGAGGAGGAAAAAGGGGATCAGAGTGGGGTCTGGGGGCAAAAGGGGGTCAGAAGGTCTGGGGGGGAAACGGGGGTGGAAAAAGGGGGTCAGAGGGGGGTCTGGGGAGGGAAAGGGGGCAAAAAGGGGTCAGAGGGTGTGGGGGGGTTCTGGGGGCTGTTGGGGGGGGTCTGGGTGGGGTTGGGGGTCTGGGGGCTGTTGGGGGGTCTGGGGGGGATTTAGGGGTCTGGGTTTGAGGTCTGGAGGGGGTTTGGGGGGTCTTTGGGGGTCTCTGGGGGATATCAGGGGGTCTGGGGGGCTTGGGGAGCTGTTGAGGGGTCCGTGGGGGGGTCTCTGGGGGGTCTCACCAGCCTCTCGTCGCTCCCGAGCCGGGGCAGCTCCAGGGGCAGGTGCTGCCGCTCTGCCAGTGCCCCCTGGGTGGGGTTGGGGGGGTCAGGGGGCACTTGGAGGGCTCCTGCAGCCCCCCACCCCCCTCAAAAAGCTCCCCATCCCCTCTGTGCCCCCCAAGGTGTCCCCCAGCCCCACCTTTTTCTCCAGGATGGCATAACCAGCATCAGCAGCCACTGCTTCCCCCAAACAGCCCCCCAGCCCCTCTGTGCCACCCTCAGACCCCCCAAACAACCCCCCAAACTGCCCCCCAGCCCCCCAAACTACCCGCCAGTGCCAACCCAAGCCCCCCTGTGCCCCCCTGGGTGCCCCCCAGCCCCACCTTTTTCTCCAGGATGGCATAACCAGCGTCGGCAGCCGCCGCCTCCCTGCGCTCGTCCTCGCGGGGGGCCGGGGGGGGGACACTGCGCCCGCTCTCCCGCTGCTTGTTCAGGCTCCGTGCCCAGCGCTCCATGTCCTTGGCGATCTGGGGGGGTGCCGGGGGGGCATTGGGGGTGCCAGGGGGGCATTGGGGGTGCCAGGGGGCTATTTGGCATCCCTGGGGGGTATTGGAGTGGGGGGCACCCCCAGCACGCAGAGGGAGGGGAGATATGGGGGGTCTGTGGGTTCCAAGGGGCACTGGGGGGTATTGGGGACCTACTGTGGGGGGTCTGTGGGTTCCAAGGGGCACTGGGGGGCATTGGGGGGACATGGAGGGCATTGGGGGTGCCAGGGGGGGCTTTAGGCACCCCTGAGGGGTGTTGGGAACCCCCAGAACCCGGAGGGAGGGGAGATATGGGGGGAATTGGGAACCTATGGGGGGTCTGTGGGTTCCAAGGGGCACTGGGGGGGAATAGGGGGGACATGGGGGGCACTGGGGGGATATGGGGGGCACTGGGGGTGACATGGGGGGCATTGAGTGGGATATGGGGGGCACTGAGGGGGATATGGGGGGCACTGGGGGCAAATGGGGGGCACTGGGGGCCCCCCCAAACCCCATTTTTGGGGTCTCCTGAGCCCCTTTAACCCCTTTTTTTGGGGTCTCCTTTTGGGGTCTCTGAGCCCCCCCAACCCCATTTTTGGGGTCTCTTTATCCTCCCAAACCCCATTTTTGGGGTCTCTCAGCCCCCCCAACCCCCGGATTTTTGGGGGTCCCCTCCCCAAACCTGTTGGGCTGTTTTGGTTTTGTGCTTCTCCTTCTTGTCCTTGGGCTCTTTGGGGGGTCCGGGGGGCCCCGGGGGGGGCTCGGCGGGTGGCACTGCCACGTAGGTGCGGCGCTCCCCGTCCCAGTACAGGTACTGGGCACTGCCAGCGTCGTAGTAGTACTGGGGGGGCACAGGGGGTCATTGGGGGGTCATTGCGGGGCATGGGGGGACACAGGGAGGGCATTGAGGGGCACAGGGGGGGCATTGAGGGGCACAGGGAGGGCATTGAGGGGCACAGGGAGGGCATGGGGGGCACAGCGGGGTCATTGGGGGGCATGGGGGGTCATTGAGAGGCACAGGAAGGGCATGGGGGGCACAGGGGGGGCAGAGAGAGGGCAGAGGGGCACAGGGTGGGGCACAGGGGGGTCATTGGGGGGCACAAGAGGAGCATGGGGGGGGTCAGGGGGGCACAGGGGGGAGTCAGGGGGGTCACTGAGGGGCACAGGGAGGGCAGAGAGAGGTCAGAGTGGGCATAGAGGGGTCGGGGGGGCACAGGGGGGGAATTGGGGGAAACAAGGGGGCAGAGAGAGGTCAGGGGGGCACCAGGGGGGTCAGGGTGGGCACAGGAGGGGCAACGAGGGGTCAGAGGGGTCAGGGTGGGCATAGGGGGGTTGGGGGGCACAGGGTGGTCATTGAGGGGGCACAGGAGGGCACCGGGGGGGTACAGGGGGGCACGGAGGGCACCAGGGGTCAGGGGGGGTCACTGGACCCCCAAAAGGGGAGCTCTGGACCCCCATCATCACCCCCAGGACCCCCAAAAAGCTGCACCCCAAAGTGAGTCCTCTGGACCCCCCAAAGCTGCTCCCAAGACCCCCCAAAGCCCCCCAAGACCCCCCAAAGCCCCCCAAGACCCCTCAAGGCTCCCCAAGACCCCTCAAAGCTGCCCCCAGGTGTCCATTGAAGCCCCATAAGACCCCCCAAAGTCCCCCCAAAGTCCCCCCAAGACTTTCCAAAGCTGCCCCCAGGACCCCCCAAAGTCCTCCAAGACCCCCCAAAATCACTCCCTGTCCCCCCAAGACCCCCCAAAGCCCCCCAAGGACCTGCCCAAAGCTGCTTCCAGGTGTCCATTAAAGCTCCCCAAGACCCCCCAAAGCTGCTTCCAGGTGTCCATTAAAGCCCCCCAGGACCCCCAAAGCTGCTCCCAGGACCCCCCAAAGCCCCCCAAGACCCCCAAAAGCCCCACCTGGGAATGGGGGTCGTAGTAGAGTCCAGTGAGGGGGTCGTAGTAATACCCCGAGGTCTCGTCGTATTGGTAGGTGGAGACGTCGGGCACAGCTGGGAGGGCACAGGGGGGGCATTGGGGGGCATCAAGGGGGGCACAGGGGGGCCCCCCAAAACCTGGGATAGTCCCTGAGAACTTGGGACCACCCAAAACTCCAGGAGTCCCCTCGATTGAGTCCAAAAGTACCATCAAAACCACCCCCAGGACCACCAGAAATCATCGAGGACACCCCCAGACCACCCCAGGACCCCCCAAAAGCCACCAAGGACCCCTCAAACCACCACAGGACCTCCCTCAAGCCCCTCCAAGACCCCCCAAAGCCCCCCAGGACTGCCCCAAGCCTTCCAGGACCCCCCAAAAGACACCCAGAACCCCACAAACTGCCCCCAGGTGTCCATTAAAGCCCCTCAAGACCCCCCAAAGCCCCCCAGGACCCCCTAAACGCCCCCAGAACCCCCCAAAACCCCCCTAGACCCCCCAAAGACCCCCAAGATCCCCCAAATCCCCCCAAGACCATCCAAAGCCCCACAAGACCCCCCCAAAGCCCCTCAGGACCCCCCAAACCTCCCCAGAACCCCCCAAAACCCCCCTAGACACCCCAAAGCCCCCTAGGACCCCCCCAAACTCCCCAGGACCCTCCCAAAGCCCCTCCAGTTCCCTCCAGGATAACCCAAAGGTGCTCCCAGGACACCCCAAAGCCCCCCCAAGCCTCCTCCAAGCCCCCCACTCACGGTACTGCCCGTAGGGCTCAGTGCTGGGGGGGGCATTTGGGGGGGGTCCCGTGGGGGTCGAGTTGGGGGTCTCAGCCTTGAGGGGCCCCGAATAGGTCTGGGAAAGACCCCTAAAGTCACCCCCAAATTCCCCTTGAGCCTCCCTCCCCCGCCCATATTTTGGGGGGACCCCTCCCCCCATTTAAGGACCCCTCCCTCATTTTGGGGACCCCTCCCCCATTTTGGAAGCCCCTCCCCCATTTTGGAGACCCCTCCCCCATTTTGGGGACCCCCTCCCCATTTTAAGGACCCCTCCCCCATTTTAGGGACCCCTCCCCCATTTTGGAGACCCCCTCCCTATTTTGGAGACCCCTCCCCCATTTTAGGGACCCCTCCCTCATTTTGGGGACCCCTCCCCCATTTTGGGGTCCCACCTGCCCGGGGCCTCCTGTGGGGGTCGCCGTNGGGGGTCTCGGCGGTGGGGGAGGGGTAGGGGGGACCCCCGGAAGTGGCTCTGGGGAAGGGTCCCCCCCCTGCCGCTCTCCCCGCAGGGTCCTGCGATGGCTCCTCCGGGCCTGTAGGGGGCGCCAAACGCTCAGCAGGTGGGGCCACACCTGGAGGGGGCGGAGCCACACCTGGGAACACCCAAGCCCATGCCTTGTGTGGGCACCTCACCTGGGCACACCTGGGGGGAGGTGACATGGGCACACACCTGGGCACACCCAAACCCACACCCTGTGTGGGCACCTCACCTGGGTACACACCTGGGCCCACACCTGGGCACACCTGGGGGGATCCAACCTGGGCCCACCTGGACATACACCTGGGCACCCACCTGGGCATCCCCAGCCCCACCCCCTGTGTGGGCACCTCACCTGGGCACACCTGTGGACAGGACACTCACCAGGAGCGGGTCCATCAGCCTTGGTGGGGGCGGGGCCTGACAGGGCGGGGCCGGGGGGCGGGGCCGAGCTGCCCTTCAGGTAGGCGGAGCCATAGAGGGCGGGGGCGGGGCCGGCAAAGGGCTCCTCTGATTGGTAGAAGCCGCTGAAGTCGCTGCTTGGCTCCTCCCCCCCCGACCAGGTGGAGTCACCGCCGGGGGCCGCCTGTGGGGGCGGGGCCACGTCAGGACACGCCCTTCAGCTGCAAGCCCCGCCCACAAACCCACAAGTGCCTCCCAAGTGACCCCAAATGTCACCAACTGACCCCAAGGGGCATCACCCACCTGTGACAGTGCCCACTGGGCAGCAGCGATGGCCGTGGAGGCGACGGACGCGGCGCTGGCGCGGGGGGGCCCTTCCCCTGGCCCCGCCCCCTGCACCTCCCTGGGGGCGGAGCCTCGAGTCAGGGGTGGGGCCAAAGCACCGCCAGGTGGGGGGCAGTGGGTGGGGCTTGATATCTGGGGTGGTTGGTGGGTGGGGCTTGGGGGAATGGGTGGGGCATTGGGGGAGCCAGTAGGGGGAATGGGCATGGCTTTGTGACGGTGGACGGGGCTTTGGGAGGGATATGTGGGTGGGGTGTCAATGCAATGGGCGTGGTTTGAGGGTTATGGGCGGGGCTGGGGCTGGGGGCGTGGCCTGTGCCGGGGGGCGTGGCTCTCACCGCTTGGAGCCCTTGGCAAACTCGACATTGATGCTCTTGCCGTCGATGTGCAGAGGGGGGTGCAGGGCCTGCAACATCTGCAGCAGCTGCGCCGCCTCCTGGGGGGGCACAGGGGGTGGGCATGGTCAGGGGGGGCGCTGGAGACCCCAAAAAGGGGCTCTGGGGGCAGCCCCGTGGTTGGCACAGCCCGAGGGGGGGTTGGGAAGGGACAAAAATGGGGACCCCCCAACTACTCTGGCAGTGCCAACAGGAGTGACCTGCACCCCCGTGCCCACCATGATGGTGGGCAGATCCCCAAAGCCCCTCGAGACCCTCCACCACGATGGTGCCCAGCCCCCCCAGCCCCACCCCAGCCCCACCCGAGCCCTTCCAGGACCTCCCAAGCTCACCCAAGCCCCCCAGGGCCCCCCCAACTCCTCCAGGACACTCCCCTAAGTCCCCCAGGACCCACACCATGATGGTGCCCAGGCCACCCCCCCAGCCCCCCAGGACCCCCCAACCTCCCCAAGCCCTCCCCAAATCCCCCCAGGACCCCCCCCAAGTCCCACCCCAGCCCCCTCAGCCTCTCCTAGACCCCCTTGGACCCCACCACGATGGTGCCCAGCCCTCTCCCAGGACTCCCCAACCTCCCCAGGACCCCCCCAATCCCCCCTGGACCCCCACCACGACGGTGCCCAGCCCCCTCAGGACCCCCCAGCCCTCTCTCAGCCCCCCCAGGACCCCCCAGTCCCCCTCCAGGACCCCCCAGTTCCCCCCCAGCCCCCCACCACGATGGTGCTGAGCTGCACGAAGGCGAAGCCGCGGTTGAGCTGCGTCTGCCGGTCCTTGATGACCCTCACGTTGGCGGCGGAGAGGGCGGCGAAGGGGGCGAGGGCGGCCAGGATGGACTCCAGGCTGCTCTGGGGGTGCAGGTTCCGCAGGATGATGGCTGGCACGGGGGGCACACAGCGGGCATCAGGGGTTGGGGGCACACAGGGGGGGCCAGGACCCACCAAGACTCCTGTGACACCACCTAAACCACCTCAAGACCCTTTCAGACCCTCCTGTGTCACCAGACCCTCAAACCCATCCCAGGACCCACCAAGATCCCCCCATGTCTCTCCAGACCCTTCTAATCCATCCCAGGACCCACCAAGACCCCCCCCATGTCTCTCCAGACCCACCAAGAACCTCCAGAGACCCTCAAACCCATCCCAGGACCCACCAAGAACCTCAGGAGACCCTCAAAAATCCCCTAAACCAACCCAGGACCCCCATAACCACCCCAAACCTCCCCTGAAATGCCTCCAAACCCTCCCAGACCCCCCTCAAGGCCTCTCAGGACCCCCCAGACCCCCCCAGGATCCCCCAAACCACCCTAAGACCCCCCTGAGATGCCTCCAAACCCTCCCAGAACCCCCCCAAGACTCCCCAAGGTCCTTCAAGACCCCCATAACCACCACAAGACACCTCCAAGATGCCTCCAAACCCTCCCAGAACCCCCCCAAGACCCCCCCTTGGCACCCCCAAACTCACTGTCGTTGGCATTGTCGGCGCCAGGCTCGGTACCCCCCTGGGACCCCCCACCTGGGGGTGCCCCCAAGGTGGGGCCATAGGGCTGGGGGAGGGGCAGCAGCCCCCCACCCCCCCCTGGCACCAGGTCCGGTCTTTGCCCCCCTGGGCCCCTCTGCTCGGCCTCTGCACCCCAAAAATGGGCAGTTAAGCCCCAAAATTGGGTGGTCTCACCCCCCTCTCCCACCCCCAGATTTTTGGGGGACCCTCATGGCAGTTTGGGCACTTTGGGGACCCCTAGGGCAGTTTGGGGGCAGTGCCAGGGGGTTTTGGGGGTGAATCCTGAAGGTTTGGGGGGGGCACAGAGGGGTTTTGGGGGGGTACAGAGGGCATTGGGGGGCACAGAGTGTTTTAGGGAGCACAGAGGGGCTTGGGGTGAATTCTGAGAGTTTTGGGGGGCACAGAAGGCATTGGGGGGGCACAGAGGGTTTGGGGGGGCACAGAGGGGTTTGGGGTGAATCCTGAGGGTTTGGGGGGGCACAGAGAGCATTGGGGGGGGCACAGAGGGGGTTTGGGGGGCACAGAGAGTTTTGGGGTGAATTCTGAGGGTTTGGGGGCAGTGCTGGGGCGTCTTGGGGGGCACAAAGGGTTTTGGGGTGAATTCTGAGGGGTTTGGGGGCAGTGCCAGGGGGGCATTGGTGGGCACAGAGGGGGTTTTGGGGTGAATTCCAAGGGTTTGGGGTCTCTCACCAGCTTTGGGCACCCCACACTTGAAACATTTCTCGCGGCGCTTGAAATTCTGAACCCCACACTGAGACCCCCCAAAAATCCATCACGATCAAAGCCCCCCAAGACTGGCCAGGACCTCCCTGTGCCCCCCAAACTCCCTCAGTGGCCCCCACAACCCCCTCGTGCCCACCCAGGACCCCCCTGTGCCCCCCCAACACCCTCAGTGCCCCCCACAACCCCCTCGTGCCCCCCCAGGACCCCCCAGTGCTCCCCCGTGCCCCCCAAACCCCCCTCAGTGCCCCCCCCAATTCCTACAAGGACCCCCAGGACTCCCCCTATGTCCCCCAAACCCCCTCAGTGCCCCCCAAACCCCCTCAATGCTCCCCCACAACCCTCTTGTGCCCACCCAGAACCCTCCAAAATCCTTTCCAGGACCCCTCTGTGCCCCCCCAAACCCACTCAGTGCCCCCCACAACCCCCTTGTGCCCACCCAGGACCTCCCAAAATCCCTTCAAGTACCCCCAGACCCCCCTGTGCCCCCCAAACCCCCTCAGTGGCCCCAAATGTGCCCCCCCAAACCCCTTGTGCCCACCCTAAACCCCCCAGGACTATCCCTGTGCCCCCCAAACCCCTTCAATGCCCCCCACAACCCCCTTGTGCCCACCCAGATCCCCACCCTGACCCCCCAAAATCCCTTCAAGACCCCCAGGACCCTCCCCACGCCCCCCAGGTCGTGCCCCCTGTGCCCCCCACCTTGGCACAGAGCCAGTCCTCGTTGATCTTGGGTTTGGGGTCACTGTAGTGCAGGGACACGCGGTGCCCAAGGAGGGTCAGCCCGGCCTGGGGGGCACAGGGGGGCACAGAGAGGTCAAGGCGGGCATAGGGAGGGTCAGGGTGGGCATAGAGGGGTCAGGGTGGGTACAGGGAGGGTCAGAGTGGGCATAAGGGGGGTCAGGGTGGGCATAGAGAGGTCAGGGTGGGCATAGGGAGGGTTGGAGGGGCACCAGGACTCATACTGGGGGCATCAGGGGGTCACCAGGGCTCATACTGGGGCACCAGGACTCGTACTGGGGGCACCAGGGGGGCACCAGGGCTTGTACTGGGGCTCATACTGGGGGCACCAGGGCTGGCACCAAGACTCGCACCAGAACACCAGGACTGGCACCAAGAATACGAGGACTGGCACCAGCAACACCAGGAACACCAGGACTGGCACCAGAACACCAGGACTGGCACTAGAACACCAGGGCTGGCACCAGGACTGGCACCAAAACACCAGGACTGGCACCAGAACACCAGAAACACCAGGACTGGCACCCAAAACATCAGGAGCACCAGGACTGGCACCAGGACTGGCAGCCAGAACACCAGGAATATCAGGGCGGGCACCAACAGCACCAGGATTGGCACCAGGAACACCAGGACTGGCACCAGGACTGGCACCAGGAGCACTAAAGTTGGCACCAGGAGCACCAGGAGCACCAAGGCTGGCACCCAAAATACCAGGGCTGGCACCAGGAACACCAGGGCACCCAAGGGTGCCACCCAGAGGGCTCAGTTGTCACCCAGAGCACCCAAGAGTGTCACCCAGGGGGTCAGTTGTCACCCAGGGCACCCAAAGGTGTCACCCAAGGGGATCAATTATCACCCAGGGCACCCAAGGGTGTCACCCAGAGGGCTCAGTTGTCACCCAGGGCACCCAAGGGTGTCACCCAGAGGGCTCACTCCTCACTCAGGACCACCCACCCACCAGGCAGCACCCAACTCCCTGTGGGCACCCAGTACTTCCCAGTAACCCCCAGTACCGCCCTCCCCAAGGCCTGGGTGCCCCTCCCCCGTCCCCCCCCCCATGGGTGCCCCTCCCCCACCCATGGGTGCCCCCCTCCCCCACCTGGTTGGCCTCCATCCATCGCGCCGCCTCCTGCACGTGATGGAACTCCACGAAGGCGAAGCCGCGACTCTGACCTGGAATTGGGGGGGTGGGGAGGGGTCGGTGGGGGGGGAGCCCACCCATGGGTGCCCCCTGGACCCCCCCCCCCAACCCTGGAGGTGCCCCTGGAATGGCCTGGGGGGAGGTTGGGGGGGATTCTGGGAGCCCTTTGGAACCTGCAGGAGAGTTGGGGTGCCCCTGGGGAGGGTCTGGCACCCCTGGGTGCCCCTGGGGAGGGCCTGGCACCCCTGGGTGCCCCTAAAATACCCCTGGGTGCCCCTGGGGAGGATCTGGCACCCCTGGGTGCCCCTAAAATACTGCTGGGTGCTCCTGGGAAGAGTGTGGCACCCCTGGGTGCCCCTAAAATATCCCTGGGTGCCCCTGGGGAGGGCCTGGCACCCCTGGGTGCCCCTGAGAAGGGTCTGGCACCCCTGAGTGCCCCTAAAACACCCCTGGGTGCTCCTGAAAGGGCTCCATCACCCCTGGGTGCCTCTAAAGATGTACCAGCACCCCTGGGTGCCCCTAAAGAAGTACCAGCACCCCTGGGTGCTCCTGGGGATGGACCAGCACCTCTGGGTGCCCACCTGGGAAGGGTCTGGCACCCCTGGGTGCCCCCTAAAGGCATAGCAGCACCCCTGGGTGCTCCTGAAGAAGGGACTGGCACCCCTGGGTGCCCCTGGGGAACAGGACCAGCACCCCTGGGTGCTCCTAGAGACAGAATGGGCACCCCTGGGTGCCCCTGAGAGGGGACAGGCACCCCTGGGTGCCCCTAAGGAAGGGACCAGCACCTCTCGGTGCTCCTGAAGAAGGGATTGGCACCCCTGGGTGCCCCCCAGTTCTGTCTCAGCACCCCTGGGTGCTCCCTGGGGACAAGACTGGCACCCCTGGGTGCCCCTGGGGAGGTGATAGGCACCCCTGGGTGCCCCCAAGTCCAGTACAGCACCCCTGGGTGCCCCTTGGAAAGGACAGGCACCCCTGGGTGCCCCTAAGGATGGGATCAGCACCCCTGGGTGCCCATAGGGAACAGGACTGGCACCCCTGGGTGACAGCAGGAAGGGACAGGCACCCCTGGGTGCTCCTTGGAAGGGACTGGCACCTCTGGGTGCCCCTGGGGATGGGACAGGAATCCCTGGGAATGGGATCAGCACCCCTGGGTGCTCCTGAGGGGAGCAGCACCCCTGGGTGCCCCCTAAGCCTGGCAAAAGCACCCCTGGGTGCCCCTGGGAACAGGAACAGCACCCCTGGGTGCTCCTAGGAAAGGGACTGACACTCCTGGCAACAGGAATAGCACCCCTGGGTGCCCCCTAAGCCTGACAAAAGCACCCCTGGGTGCTCCTAAAAATGGGACAGGGACTCCTGGGAATGGGAACAGCACCCCTGGGTGCCCCTGGGCAACATGACCAGCACCCCTGGGTGCTCCTGGAGATGGGACAGGGAACCCTGGGAATGGGACCAGCACCCCTGGGTGCCCCCAGCAGGGAGGGGCCCAAGGGATCCGGGGCTCCTGGTGCCCTCCGTGCCCACCCCACCCCCCAAAGCAGGGCCCAGATGTGCAGGGAGGGGGATCCAGATGTGCAGGGGGCAATTCCAGATGTGCAGGGAGGGGAATCCAGATGTGCAGGAGGAGCCCAGATGTGCAGGGGGCAATTCCAGATGTGCAGGAGGGGCCCAGATGTCCAGGGAGGGGGATCCAGATGTGCAGGGAGGGGGCTCAGACGTGCAGGGAGGGGATCCAGATGTGCAGGGAGGGGGCCCAGATGTGCAGGGAGGGGGATCCAGATGTGCAGGGAGGGGGATCCAGATGTGCAGGGGGCAATTCCAGATGTGCAGGAGGGGCCCAGGGGAGACTCACCCGAGGTCTTGTTGCGCATCAGCCGCACCTCGCGGGGCTGCACCCCCTGAGCCTGGAGCTGTGCCCGGATCTGGGGGGACACGGAGAGGGGGGCGGGGGGCACAGGGGGCACGTGGGGGCGTGGCCAAGGCAGGGGGCGTGGCCAAGCCCCCTCCCAGGGCCCCTCATGGAGGTGGGACCAGTCTGAACTGGGTGGGGTTCAGTGGGGTGGGACCAGTTTGAACTGGAGTGGGACCAGTTCGAACTGGGGTGGGTTCAAGGGGGCGTGGCCACCCCAGCAAGGGATGTGACCACCCTGATGGGGGCGTGTCCATCCCTGGTTGGGGGCGTGACCACCCCTACAGGGGGCGTGGCCTCCCCTACAGGGGGCGTGGCCTCCCCTACAGGGGGCGTAGCCTCCCCTACAGGGGGCGTGTCCGGGGCGGGGCTTACATCATTCTCAGTGGCCGCCTGGGGCAGCATTCGGAGCATCACGATGGTGCTGGCACGAGGCTCCTCCTCGGTGCTGTCGCGATAGTCCTGGTCGCGATAGTCGCCGTCGGAGCCGAAGGGCAGCGAAGGGGGCACCGGTGGGTCCCGGGGGGGGTCCCGCTTACGGGGGGGCTCCACACCCTCGTAGGGCACCTGGGGGGGCACAGAGGGGGGTCAGAGGGGCATAGAGGGGTCAGGAGGGCACAGAGGGGCATTGGGGGGGCACAGAGGGGGGTCAGGGGGGCACAGAAGGGGGTCAGAGGGGCATAGAGGGGTCAGGAGGGCACAGAAGGGGGTCAGAGGGGCACAGAGGAGGGTCAGGGGGGCACAGAGGGGAATTGGGGAGGCACAGAGGGACATTGGGGGGGCACAGAGGGACATTGGGGGGGCACAGAAGGGCATCGGGGTGGCAAATTCACAGCAGAAATAAATCCCTTTGTTGTTGCCTTGGGTTGAACTGGCAAAGTGCCCAAAACAGCCTGTCAGGGCCTCATAAATGTATTGACTAATTAATAAATCAACAAAATTAGTGTCATCAGACAAGACAAAAACTCTCTGAAATTAATAATTACAGAATAATTATTGTATGTAATACATTAACTATATAATTTGTAAATTATTATATGCTATGTTATTATTAATAATAATAAGTTAATAAAGTTGATTAATCAATTAAAGTTTCACATAAATAGGAGTTTATTTCTGAAGTTTTGGGGCTCCAGGGTCCCCCAGAGCCTTCCACCCACCTGAGGGGAGGTCCCGGGGGGCCCCTCCGGGGGTCCCCCATAGCCGCGATAGTCCATGTCGCGATAGTCGTGATCGCGCTGGGCGCGGGCTCCGTCCTCGGGGGGGGCACCCCCATAGCGGCCTGTGCGGTCCCCACGGCCCCCCCTGCGGGGAGGGGAGAGGGCAGGGGGTGCCAGGGGTGCCCCCCAACCCGGGGGTCCCCAATGTCCCCTCCCTTGGGGATTCCCAATGTCCTCACCCTTGGGGGTCCCCAGTGTCCCCACCCTGGAGATCCCCAGTGTCCCCCCACCCCAGGGGTCCCCAATGTCCCCACCCTGGGGGTCCCCAATGTCCCCTCCCCTGGAGATCCCCAATGTCCCCCCACCCCAGGGGTCCCCAATGTCCCCACCCTGGGGGTCCCCAATGTCCCCACCTTGGAGGTCCTCAATGTCCCCACCCTGAGGGTCCCCCCAATGTCCCACCACCACCTGGGGGTCCCCAAATGTGTCCCCTCCCCAAAAAAGGTCCCCAGTTTGGGGTCCCTCCCTACCTGCGCTCGTACTCCATGGCACCAGCACCTGTGGGGGCAGGGACTGGTCAGACTGGGAGGGACTGGGATGAACTGGGAGGGACTGGGATGGACTGGGATGCACTGGTAAAGTCTGGATTAAACTGGAGAAGATGAATGAACCAATGACGGACTGGGATGGACTGGGAGGGTCACTGGAAGACTCTGTGAGCGCCAGGGGGTAACTGGGAGGAAACTGGGATGAACTGGGAGTCACTGGGACCCCCCCAGAGAAGAAGGAGGGGCAAAGAAACCCTGTCATGCCCCGCCCCCTCATTACCATACAAGGCGCGCTCCAACCCTGACCACGCACTCTCACCCCATTCAGCCACGCCCCTCACCGGTAAGACACGCCCCTTCTTGGTCAGCCCCGCCTCTCCCCACAGGCCACGCCCCTTTTCAATAGAACACCCCCCGCTCCGGTAAGCCCAAACCCGCTCCCCCCGTTTAACCCCGCCCCTCCTCGGTAAGCCACGCCCATTCCCCGGTAATCCCCGCCCATTCCCGGTAATCCTCCCCCTCCCGCAGGCCCCGCCCCTCCCGCCCGTTCGGACCTTCCCGCGCGGAGCCGCCGCCACCGCCGCCGCCGCTCCCGACGCCGAAATGGCGGCTCCGCTCCCGCCCGGCTTGGCCCGGCCTGCGCGCCCGCCCCCACCGCGCTCCCATTGGCTGCAGCGCCCGTCAATCCGCGCATCCCGCCTTTCCATTGGGCAGCGCCGCTGAGGGGGCGGGGTTGGCCTGAAAGACGAGCCGTGAGGGAGCGGGGCGAAAACGGCGGGCCGCGATTGGCTCTGCCGTGAGAGGGCGAAACAAAACCCAACGATTGGCTGGAAACCGGCGAGGACCGCGCTGTGATTGGCTGTGCTGCTCGGGGGGGCGGGACGCGGCGCCGGCGGAGCGCTGTGATTGGGCGAAATGTGAGGAAAGGGCGGGGCGTGGCGGCGCGGAGGGGGCGAAGATGGCGGCGCTGGTGCGGGCGCTGAGGGCGCTGCGGGCGCTGCCCGGAGGGACCCGGGGACGCTCCGCGGGAGCCGCCGGGGCTGTGGCGCTGCCGAGGCCTCTGGGTGCCGACCCGCACGAGGAGGACCCCATGATGGCGGCGCAGAGGAAGGTGCGCGGCGCTGGTCCAGGCCAAGGGCACTGCGGGAGGGGCGGGGCTTGTGATGGGCGTGGCCTGTGGTGGAGGCTTGGGCGGGGTTTTAGTGGGGCGGGTTTGAAGCACGTGAAGGGCGTGGTTTCGGGTCTGTGGGCGGAGCAATCCTGGGGCTGGAAAGGGGGCGTGGTTTTTTTTTTTTTGCATTGGGGGCGTGGTTTCAGGGTTTGTGGGCGGTGCTTGGCGTGGATGAAGCGATACCTGGGCGGGGCTTGAAGAAGGGGGCGTGGTTATTACATTGGGGGCGTGGTTTATTAGCCCTGAGCAGGGTGTTGTCCCAGGGCGGGGCTTAGACGGGCTAATTGATTGAGGTTAATGAGTAGGTGGGGGTTGTGTGTGGGCGTGGTCTGACCGGAGGGGGGGGTTAATGAGTGGGTGTGGCTTGTGGGGGCATGGTCTAACATTGGGGGCGGGGCTTAGAGTTTCCTATGCACTGGGCGTGGCTTCGGGGGGCGTGGCTTAAGGGGGAATGGCCTTTGCCCTTGTAAAGAAGAGGTGGGGAACTGATGGGGGGGAGTGGGTGGGGTTTAATGGAGGGGGCGTGGCTCCGGAGTGGGTGGGGGGCACTGGGCGTGTCCGGAGCCCCCTCCCCACCTCTCCTGTCCCCCCAGAACCCCGACTATCATGGCTTCTCGGCCGACCCCGACGTGGACGTGCTGAACATGCGCGCCGTGTTCTTTGCCGGCGTCTCTGTCGCGATAGTGCTGGGCTCGGTGTTCCTGCACTACCTGCCCGACTACGGGTCCGTCAGGGGGGTCCTGGGACCACCCCCGGGGTGGGGCAGAGGAGGGGGGGTGGCCCCGGGCAGGGGGGGTTACTTGGGGGGTGGGGGGAGTGTCTCAGGTGCACCGTGGGGGGTGTAGGGGAGGCTTGGGGGGTCTGGGGGTACCAGGGGNGGGGGGGGGGGGGGGGGAATGTCTCAGGTGCACCGTTGGGGGTGTAGGGGAGTCTTGGGGGGTCTGGGGGTATCAGGGGGTTTGGGAGCCCCTTAGAGCTTCTCTGGACCCCACAGGGGGCTCTTGGGGGGCGTTGTGGGGGTTTGGGGGTCCTTAAGAACTCCTTTGGACCCCATAGGGGGCTCCTGGGGGTGTCTGTGGGGATCTGTGGGGGTCAGGGGTCCTTAAGAATTTGTTTGGACCCCACAGGGGGCTCTTGGGGGGCCTTGTGGGGATCAGAGGGGTTTGGGGGTCCCTAAGAGCTCCTTTGGACCCCCACAGGGGGCTCTGGGGGGTGTCTATAGAGATTTGTGGGCATCTCAGATGCACTTTTGAGGGTGTAGGGGGGTCTTGGGGGGCCTGGGGGGATCAGGGGGAGTTTGGGGGTCCATCTGGACCCCACAGGGGGATTTGGGGGTGTCTGTGGGGATCAGGGGGGGTTGGGGGTCTCTCTGAACCCCATAGGGGGATTTGGGGGTGTCTCTGGGGATCAGGGGGGTTTGGGGGTCTCTCTGGACCCCACAGGGGGATTTGGGGGTGTCTGTGGGGGTCAGGGGTTTTGGAGGGTGTCTGTGGGGATCAGGGGGAGTTTGGGGGTCCCTCAGAGCCCCCCTGTACCCCCAGGCTGACGCAGTGGGCGCGGCGCGAGGCGGAGCTGCAGGTGCGGGAACGGGAGCGCCTGGGGCTGCCCCTGCTCACCTCCAACTACTACGACCCTGCCCGGCTGTCCCTGCCCCCCGAGGAGTGACCGGGACCCCCAGGACCCCTGACCACCCCCCAGGAGTGACCCAGGACCCCTGACTGTCCTCCAGACCCCCCACCCGCACCCTTGGGACCCCCCCGAGTCCCCTCTGAGGGGAGGGCGGGGGGTCCTGACTGTCTGTCTGCGAATAAAGTGTTGGGTCCCTCTGAGTTCGTGGCCTTTTTTGGGGGGGAGACACCACGGGACTACATTTCCCAGCGGCCCCCGCGATGCAGTGACGTCATCGGAGTGCGACACCACCTGTCCTTATACCACGCCCTGAACCCCGCGATGCTTCCGTGTGCCCCATAACCCCTCCATGTGCCCCCATAGCCCCTCCATGTGCCCCATGGACCTTCTATGTGCCCCATAGACCCTCCATGTGCACCATAACCCCTCCATGTGCCCCCACAGACCCTCCATGTGCCCCATGGATCTTCTATGTGCCCCACAGACCCTCCATGTGCCCCCACAGACCCTCCATGTGCCCCCATAGCCCCTCCATGTGCCCCCACAGACCCTCCATGTGCCCCATGGACCTTCTATGTGCCCCATAGACCCTCCGTGTTCCACCCATAACACCCCAATGAGGTCCTATAGGCCCCCGAGCTTTCCCACAGCCCCCATAGGCCTCCACGTCCCCCTCTGACCTCCCCCCCAGCCCTCCTATACCCTTCTATACCTTCCCAAAACTTTCTATACCCCCTTTATGGGGGTCTACAGATTTCTTTGTGGTGGTCCTATAACTTTTATTGTGCTGTAACTCTCCATCTACGTTTCATAGGCCGCCATAACCTCCACAGGCTCCTATAACACCACTCAGTCCTAATTTAGGTGCCACTATAAGTTCCTATCGGTGTCCCTGTACCGTCCCTGTAGCCCCCACATACCCCTTGCGCCCCCCAAACCATCGCGCCCCAAGCCCCGTGTCCCTCCTCGGCCGCCGTCCGCGCTGTGTCACGAGGCCACGCCCTCTCGTGCATCCATAATGAGCTATGGGCGTGGTCCTGCCCATCCGGGGCCTGCGGCAGGAAAAGGGCGGGGCCAGCCAGGGCGCGCCCACCCAATCAGCACGCAGGGCGGGAAGGGGGCGGGCCGTGGCGGAAGGCAATGACCAATGGGCGAGCGGCACCGCGCTGCGACAGCCAATGGGATGGCGTGGGGGGCGTGGCCTGGTCCGCGCAGGGAGGGGGCGGCGGGTGTCTGCGGCCGCGGCCGCCATCTTGTCGCGGAGGAGCCGAGCGGAGCGGGCGGGACCCGGCGGCGGGGCCTGGACAGCGACATTGGTGCGGGGCCGGGGGGGCCCTCCCGGGGGGCTCCGGGGGGCGCCCGAAGCGGAAGGGGCGGGCTCGGGGCTCGCGGGGCCGGTACCGGGCGGGGGGGACCCCGAGCCGGGCCTGAGGGAGGCACTGGAGGGGCGGGGGGGGGGGGGGGGGGGGGGGGGGGGGACACACGTTTGTGAGGGGGAACCGCCCAGCCCTGAGGGACCCCCGGGATGGGGAGGCCGAGGAGGGGATGGGACCCCCCGCTGAGGGACCCCCGCGGCTGGGAGAGCCCCCCGAGGGTGGGGAAACCCCCAGTGGGACCCCCGGGACTGGGAAAGACCCCCCCGGTTGATGGGGGACCCCCGGGACTGGGACCCCCCAACCTGGTTAATGGGGGACCCCCGGACTGGGATCCTCCCCCCTCCGGTAAGTGAGGGCGGGGCTGTCCCCGGTGCCATGTTGTCCCCGCGCCGTCTCTTAGTGCCACTCTCCTGGTGTCCCCAAGTGTCCCCCTCCATCACTCAGTGTCCCCAGGTGTCCCTCTCCCTTCCTCAGTGTCACCCGGTGTCCCCAAGTGTCCCCCTCCATCCCTCAGTGTCCCCAAATGTTCCCCTGTATCCCTCGGTGTCACCTGCCATCCCCTGGTGGCTCCCCCCCCCGCCATTACCCAGCGGTGCTTGGTGTCACTTGGTGTCACCCTCCATCCTCTGGTGTCACCTGGTGTCACTTGGTGTCACCTGGTATCACTTGGTGTCACCCTCCATCCTCTGGTGTCACCTGGTGTCACTTGGTGTCACCTGGTATCACTTGGTGTCACCCTCCATCCTCTGGTGTCACTTGGTGTCATCCTCCATCTTGTGGTGTCACCTGATGTCACTTGGTGTCACCTTCCATCCTCTGGTGTCACCTGGTGTCCCTGTGCATCACCCTCTCCATCCCTGGTGCCACTCTGTGCCCCTCAGTGCCACTTCCAGTGTCACCTGGTGCCACCTCACATCCTCCCCCAGCGTCACCCCCTGTCCCTGGTGCCACCCCGTGTTCTGTTGTCACCTCTCATGTCCCTGGTGCCACCTCGTGTCCTGTTGTCACCCCCATGCCCCTGCTCAGTGCCAGCCTGTGTGTCACCCCCTCCTGACAGTGTCACCCTGTGGCCCCAGATTGTCCCTTGTCCCCAGATGTCC
>CM031075.1:288929-300096 GCA_013398505.2 Rhegmatorhina hoffmannsi
TCAACCTTGGTCAATGTCAACTCAACCTTGGTCAATGTCAGTTCAACATTGGTCAGTGGTAACTCAGTGTTGGTCAACATCAACATTGGTTGGTCAGTGTCAACTCAACATTGACCAACGTCAACATTGGTCAATGTCAATTCTATCTTAGTCAGTGCCAACCTTGGTCAGTGTCCACTAGACATTGGTCAGCGTTAACATTGAGCAACCTCAACTGTTGAGTTTCCTGATGCCGCGTCACCAGCCTGGGAGTGGCACGAGGAGGCGTGGCTTAGGAGGGTGTGTCCAGGAGGGGCGTGGCCTCACCAATCCCCTGCATCCCCCCACAGAAGCTGAAGTCGGAGCGGGCGGCGGCGGCGGCGCGGGAGATGAACCCGGCGCTGCGCGTGAGCAGCCGCACCGACCGCGTGGGCCCCGACACCGAGCGCGTCTACGACGACGACTTCTTCGAGGAGCTCGACGGCGTCGCCAACGCCCTGGACAACGTGGACGCCCGTGAGCACCGCGGGGTGGGAGGGTCAGGGGCGTCCTCGGCGGTGCAGGGGGGACTCTGGGGGCCCTTGGCTGCTCTACAGGCCATAAGGAATGTTGGAGGCCCATAAAGACCCCCAGAAGTGTCGCAGGGACCCCCTGGGGGGGGAGATGAGGGTGCTGTGAGTGCCCCAGAAATGCCACACAGGGCCCCTCAGTTGGGTTGTAGGACCCCCAAGGAGGTTATGGTGACCCCGTGGTCTGCCATAGGGACCTGAGAGTGCCCCACAGCCCCTGCTCTGGGCCACACCCCTGGGGGCTGGCACCACGTGGAGTGCCCCATATCCCCCAGGGGGCCCCCATAGCCCCCAGGGGTGCCCCACAGCCCCCAGGGGTGCCCCAGCTGACCCCCAGGTGCCCCCCAGGGCTGTACATGGACCGGCGCTGTGTGTATTACCGGAAGCCGCTGCTGGAGTCGGGCACGCTGGGCACGAAGGGCAACGTGCAGGTGGTGATCCCGTTCCTGAGCGAGTCCTACGGCTCCAGCCAGGACCCCCCTGAGAAGGCCATTCCCATCTGCACCCTCAAGAACTTCCCCAACGCCATCGAGCACACGCTGCAGGTGCGTCCAGGTGGGAGAGGCAGGTGTGCCAGGGGGTGTCAGGTGTGCCAGGCACCTGCCAGGGGTGTCCAGGTGGGACAGGCACTTGCTGGGGATGTCCAAGTGTGCCAGGCACCTACCAGGGGTGTCCAGGTGTGCCAAGCATCTCCCCAGGGGTGTCCAGGTGTGCCAGGCACCTGCCAGGGGTATCCAGGTGTGCCCCAGTGGAGGGTCCGGGGGTGCCAGGGTTGCATTTTGGGGGGTCCCAGATATCTGAGTCTCTCATAGGGGATTCTCAGACACCTGGATCTTGTTTTGAGGAGTCCCATTTTGGGGGGGTGCCATTCTGGGGGTCCCTGGGTTCCTGTTTGGGGGGTCCCAGGCCCTGGGCACCCCCAGTGACAGTGCCCCCCCCCAGTGGGCACGTGATGAGTTCGAGGGACTCTTCAAGCAACCGGCAGAGAACGTGAACCAGTATCTGATGTGAGTGTGGGGCAGGGGGAGGGTGTGGGGCAGGGGGAGGGTGTGGGGCAGGGGGAGAAGGTGAGGCAGGAGGAGGGGGTGGGACAGGGGGAGAGGGTGGGGCAGGGAGAGAAGGTGGGGCAGGGGGAGAGGGTGGGGCAGGAGGAGGGGGGGACAGGGGGAGAGGGTGGGGCACCCCCAAATTCCCCAGGGATCCCCCCCAATGGATCCCCACCATAACCCCCCCATAGCCCCCTGTGCTCCCCATAACCCCCTGTGCCCCCTCTCCCCCAGGGACCCCAAGTTCATGGAGCGGACGCAGCGCTTGGCGGGCACTCAGCCCGTGGAGGTGCTCGAGGCCCTTCAGCGCAGCCTCGTCACCGACCGGCCCCGGGCATGGCCCGACTGCGTGGCCTGGGCGTGTCGGCACTGGCACCGCCAATACAGCAACAACATCCGCCAACTGCTGCACAACTTCCCCCCGGGACAGGTGGGGGGCACTGGGAGGGATCATGGGGGGCACTGGGTGGGCACTGACACCGCCAGTACAGCAATAACATCCTCCTGGGACAGGTGGGGGGCACTGGGAGGGGACATGGGGGGCACGGGGTGGGAACTGGCACTGCCAGTACAGCAACAACTTCCTCCTGGGATAGGAGAGGACATTGGTGACACAGGGAGGGGACAGGGCACCCAGTGGAGGTCATGGGAGGGCACCCCCAGGGGAGCCTCATTAACTGATTTAATTGATCTCTCATTGCCTCGTCCCCTCCCTCTCTGCAGGTGACAAACTCGGGGACCTTGTTCTGGTCGGGGCCCAAGCGCTGCCCCCACCCCCTCGTGTTTGACCCCGACAATGTGAGTGGGGCCCCCGGGGTGGGGGGTCCTTGGGGGTCCCAGGGCAGGGAGGACTCCTGTGGGGGCCACTGAGCACCCCTGGGTGTCCTCAGCCATCGTTTGGGTTCTGTTGGCTTTGGGTGTTCTTTGTCCCCTTTGGGTGCTCTTTGTCCCCTTTGGGTGCTTTCTGTGCCTTTGCAGTGTCACCCCACTGCCCTTGGGGGGGTTGTGGCTGTTGGGTGTCCTCTGTCACCCCTGGGTGATGGGTGTCACCATTGGGTGGGTGTGACCACTGGGTGATGGGTGTCACCATTGGGTGGGTGTCAGCGTTGAGTGATGGGTGTCACCGTTGGGGTGTCACTGTTGGGTGATGGGTGCCACCTTTGGATGGGTGTCACCATTGGGTGATGGGTGTCACCATTGGGTGTTGAGTGTCACTGTTGAGTGATGGGTGTTACCATTAGATGGATGTCACCATTGGATGGGTGTCACCACTGGGTGACAGATGCCACTCCTGCTGCCCATTGCCCACCTTTTGCTGCCACCCCTTGGCCAATTCCCCTCACCCTTGACCTTGTCACCTTTGAGTGCCACCCGTCCCCTTTCCGTGCCATCCCCTTGCTGTCGGGTGCCCCCCGACTCATTCCCCGGAGTGCCCCCTGCCCCCCTGGGTGCCCCCCTGGGTGCCCCCTGACGCTGGTGCCCCCCCAGCCCCTGCACCTGGACTACGTGGTGGCGGCGGCGAACCTGTTTGCGCAGAGTTACGGCATCGCCGGCTCGCGGGACCGCGCGGCCGTGGCGGAGCTGCTGCGCCACGTGCAGGTGCCGCCCTTCGCGCCCAAGGCCGGCGTTCGAATCCACGTGTCCGACCAGGAGCTGCAGAGCGCCAGCGCCACCCTGGGTGAGGGCATGGGGGGCATGGGGGGGCTGCCCTGGGTGAGGGCATGGGGGGCTGCCAATGCTACCCTGGGTGAGGGTACAGGGGGGCATGGGGGGCTGCTGCCCTTGGTGAGGGCATGGGGGCACAGGGGGCATGGGGGAGGTGCCAGCACTGCCCTGGGTGAGGGCATGGGGGATACAGGGGAGGTGCCAACACTGCCCTTGGTGAGGGCCTGGAGGGCTTGAGGGCACTGGGGAGGGGGAATTGTGGTTGGGTTGGGGGTTTGGGGGGTGCCTGTGGGTGCTGGGGGTCCTTGTGGGGCTGGGAGGGTTGCACCGGGGTCCCGTGGGTGCCGTGGGGGTTCCTGGGGGGCTGGCTGTGCCCCAGTGGGGTCCTGTGGGTGCCATGGGGGTCCCTGGGGAGCTGAGAGTGCCCCAGTGGGGTCCTGTGGGTGCCATGGGGGTCCTTGAGGGGCTGGGAGAGTCCCACTGAGGTCCTGTGGGTGCTGGGGATCCCTGGGGAGCTGGGAGGGTCCCACTGGGGTCTTGTGAGTGCCATGGCATCCTGTGGGTGCCATGGGGGTCCCACATGTGCCCCCCACTCCCCCAGACGACGGGTACGTGGAGGAGCTGAAGGCGTCGCTGCCCAAGCCTGAGGAGCTGCCCGGGTTCCGCATGTTCCCCATCGACTTCGAGAAGGTGGGTGCTGCCCACCCTGCCCCACGGGGGGCTCAGCCCTTCCCGGGGGGTGCCCCCCACCCACCACTGGGTGCTCACCCACCCTCTGCACCCCTGGGTGTCCCCCCAGGACGATGACACCAACTTCCACATGGATTTCATCGTTGCCGCCTCCAACCTGCGTGCAGAGAACTACGACATCTCCCCGGCTGACCGCCACAAGGTGGGGTCCTGGGGGTTCTGGGGGGCTCTTGGAAGAGTCCTGGGGGGTCCTGGGAGGGTCCTGGGAGGGTCCTGGGAGGGTTCTGGGAGGTCCTGAGTGGGTCCTGGGGGGAGTCTTGTCAATTCTTTGAGGGATTCTGTGGGTGTTGGGGGATGTCTGGTGGGTGTTGGGGAGTATCCTGTGGGTCCTATGGGCTGCGTCCAAGGTTGTTATAGGGTGTTGTGGGTGCTGGGGGGGTTCCTGTGGGTGCTGGGGGCTCCTATGGGGTGTTGTGGGTGCTGGGGGGGTTCCTGTGGGTGCTGGGGGCCCCCCCACAGCCCTACAAGTCCCTCCCACCACCCCCCCCAGAGCAAACTGATTGCCGGGAAGATCATCCCGGCCATCGCCACGACGACGGCGGCCGTGGTGGGCCTGGCGTGCCTGGAGCTCTACAAGCTGGTGCAGGGGCACCGCCGGCTCAGCTCCTACAAGAACTCCTTCCTCAACCTGGCACTGCCCTTCGTCGGCTTCTCTGAGCCCCTCGCCTGCCCCCGCAACAAGGTGGGGCTGGGGGGCTGCCCCAAGGGTGGGACAGTGGGATTTGGGGGCTCAGTGGGGCTGTGCTGCTGCCCCACAGCTCCCTGATGCCACCCCAGGGGCCACAAGTCACCCCGTGGTCTCAGTGACCCCCACAGGCCCCCAAAGGGCTCCACCGGGTCATTATGTCCAACCATGGCTTTGTGGGTCTGACCCTTGCTATGGGTCTGATTCCCCTCTATGGGTCTGACCCTTGCTATGGGTCTGATTCCCCTCTATGGGTCTGATCCTTGCTATGGGTCTGATCCTCACTGTGAGTCTGACCCCTGCTATGGGTCTGATCCTCACTGTGTGTCTGACCCCTGCTATGGGTCTGATCCCCCTCTATGGGTCTGACCCTCACTGTGGGTCTGATCCTTGCTATGGGTCTGATCCCCTTTATGGGTCTGACCCTGCTATGGGTCTGACCTTCACTGTGGGTCTGATCCCCGCTGTGGGTTTGACCCCCGGCTGTGCCCTGTCTATGGGTCTGACCCCAGGCTGTGCCCCCCTCTATGGGTCTGACCACTGGCTGTGCCCCCTCTATGGGTCTGACCTCTCTATAGGTCTGACCCCCTGACTGTGCCCCATCTATGGGTCTGACCCCCCTGGCTACCCCGTCTATGGGTCTGACCCTCTGGCTGTGCCCCCCTCTATGGATCTGACCCCCACTGTGGGTCTGACCCCCGGCTATGCCCCCCTCTGTGGGTCTGACCCCCTCTGTGGGTCTGACCCCCGGCTTCCCCCCCAGTACTATGAGGTGGAGTGGACGCTCTGGGACCGGTTCGAGGTGCAGGGGCTGCAGCCGGACGGGCAGGAGATGACCCTGCGCCAGTTCCTCGCCTACTTCAAGGTACTGGGGGGAACTGGGGGGCACTGGGAGGGGTGTGGGGCACCCGTGGGGGGTGTCTGTGCCCTGTTGACCCCACCCCACCCTTGTGCCCCCCACAGGAGGAGCACCGGCTGGAGATCACGATGCTGTCCCAGGGCGTGTCGATGCTCTACTCGTTCTTCATGCCGGCGGCGAAGCTGAGCGAGCGCCACGACCAACCGTATGGCACGGGGGGCACCGGGGCTGGGGAGGGGACAGAGGGTGGGGACAGGGCTGGGGACACATCCCATGGGGTGGGCACAGGGTTGGGGACACATCCTGGGGGGTGGGGACAGGGTTGGGGACATGTCCTGGGGGTGGGCACAGGGTTGGGGACACATCCTGGGGGGTGGGGACAGGGTCAGGGACATGTCCTGGGGGATGGGGACAGGATGGTGGAGGAGAATAGGCCATGAGGTTTGGGGGCAAGGACACATTGTGTGAGTAGAGGGGACACATCCCGTGGGTGGGGACACTCCTGTGGGACAGGGACAGGGTGATGTGGTGGGGACACATCCCGGAGTTGGAAGGACAGGCCGTGGCTCTACCCCCTGCCCCACAGCGTGCCCATCCCCTCTGAATCCCCTCTGGGTGGGCGGGGGCTGCCCTGGCATTCCCCCTATCCCGGGATGATGGGGATGTCCTGCCGTGTGTCCCCTCCCTGTGTCCCCTCAGCATGACAGAGATTGTCACCCGCGTGTCCAAGAAGAAGCTGGGCCGCCACGTCAAGGCCCTGGTGTTCGAGCTCTGCTGCAACGACGACACCGACGCCGACATCGAGGTGCCCTACGTGCGCTACTCCATCCGCTAAGGGCCCGGCCACGCCCCTGGCCACGCCCACGCAGGCCACGCCCACACCGACCACACCCCCGACACACCCCCTCCCCCATAGTCGTCCTTGTGTCGGCCCCGCCCTATGGGGGGCGGGGCCTGGGGTGGGGCGAGGGCCCCGCCCAATAAACATAGACGTTGGCAAAGGGGCTGTGTCCTGATTGGCTGGGACAAAGGGGCTGCTTCCTGATTGGCTGGTGACATCACTGTCATGGGATCCCAGGGTGGCACCGAGGTGGCAAAAGGCTGGGGACAGAGGGGACACGGCACTGGTGGCACCACCACGGTGGCTTTATTGGGGCAGTGACGGTGTCACCCGTGGGTGGAGTGTCATTGTCACCCGCAGGGTCCATGGGGGGCTCAGTGTCACCCGCAGGGTCCATGGGGGGCTCAGTGTCACCCGCAGGGTCCATGGGGGGCTCAGTGTCACCTGCAGGGTCCTTGTGGGGGCTCAGTGTCACCTGCAGGGTCCTTGTGGGTCACTCAGTGTCACCTTCAGACAGGTGCTGTGTCACCTGGGCAGGGCTCTGTGTCACCTGTAGCATCCATGTCACCTGTGAAGTGTCAGCAAGGCCCTGTGTCACCTCTGTCCCCTCTGTCCCCATGGGTCACAGCACCACCTGTGCCCCTGTGTGTGTCCCCTGTGTCACCTGCAGAGCATGTCAGTGTCCGTGTCACGCCGTCCCCGTGTCCCCTGCGCTCGCTGTGTCACCCTCGATGTCCCCTTGGCTCTTGATGTCACCAGGGCTCTCACTGTCCCTGGAGGTCTCGGTGTCCCCTCTGTCCTCTCTGTCCCCGGGGGTCTCGCTGTCCCCAGAGGTCTCGCTGTCCCCGAGGGTCTCGGTGTCCCCGGGGGTCTCGGTGTCCCCTCTGTCCCCGGCCAGGAGCCGTTTCTGCCGCAGGAGGTGCCGGTACTTGGTGGCCGCAGCGTCCACCGTGCCCTGGAGCTCGGCCACCTCCACGGCCAGTGTCACCCCTGGGGGGACAGGGCAGGGGTCACACGGGGTCACATGACCTCTGGGCCCTCCCTAGTTTTGGTTGGACACCCCCCCCCATTCTTTGGGGACACCCCAGATTGGGGACACTCCCCCAGTTCTTGGGACCCCCCTCGGGTTTGGGGACCCTCTCCCTTTTTTGGGGACCTTGCCCTGGTTTGGCTCCCACAGTTCCCCCCAAGGTTTTGGGGTCCCCCCCAGGGTTCAGGGCCCCCCTTTCTATTCCCCCCTGGTTTTGGGGTCCCCCTCAGTTCCCCCCGGTTTTGGTGCCCCCCAGGTCCCCCCCTTTATTTGGGGTGCCCCCTGGTTTTGGGGTCCCCCCGGGTCCCTCCCTCAATTCCAGGCCCCCCTCAGTCCCTCCCTGGTTTTGGGGTCCCCCTTCAGTTCTGGGGCTCCCCTCATGCCCCCCTGGTTTTGGGGTCCCCCCTGGGTCCCTCCCTCAGTTCCAGGCCCCCCTCAGTCCCCCCCCAGTTTTGGGGTCCCCCCCGCTCACCCCTCTGGAAGCTGCCCTGTGCCTGCCGCAGACTGGGGGGCACCAGCACCCCAAACCAGCCCAGGGGGTCGGGGGGGGGCCGGGCAGGGGTCCCCCCTTTCTCTGGGGCTCCGCGGCGCTGCCTCAGCCCTGGGGGGGGACAAGGTGAGTGACCCCCCAAGAAAACAATTGAGAACCCCCCCAGCACCCGTGGGACCCCCTGACCCCCCCAGCACCCCCAGTTTCCTCCCTGCACCCCCAACACCCCCTCCAGCACCCAGGGGTGAGTCCCCAGGACCCCAAATCCCCCTCCCCCAGCACCCACAGGACCCCCCAAGGGACCCCAAAACTCTCCCAACTCCCTGGAGACCCCCAAGGGAGCCCCCAAACCCTCCACAACTCCCAGGGGACCCCCCTCACCGTCGCCCTCCCCCTCCTGGGGGTCCTTGGGGTCCTCGGGGTCCCACCCTGTTCCAGGCACCTCCTCAAAGTGGGGACGTCCCCCGGGGTCCTGCCTGGGGGGTGACACAGGAACACGGTGTCGCTGCCACCTCCTGGTGTCCCTCTGCCACCACGGGGACCCCCCTGCACCCTGAGCCCCTCCCATAGGGGAAATCAGTGTCACCCCCGTGTCACCCCCCCTAAATTCAGCACGTCCCTTTGTGTCCTCCCTGCTGTCCCCTCAGCCCCGTGTCCCTCTACCAAGTGTCCCCATGTCCCTCCCCATGTCCCTGCCATGTTCCTCCCATGCTCCTGTCCCCCTTATCTCCCTTTTCCCTTCCCAGTGTCCCTGTCCCCCCATGTCCCTTCCCCTCCGCCATGTCCCTGTCCCTGTCCCCACATCCCTGTCCTATGTCCCTGTCCCTGTTCCCACATCCCTGTCCCATGTCCCTGTCCCCTCATGTCCCTTTTCCCCACATCCCCATCCCCTCATGTCCTTTTTCCTCCCCATGTCCCTTTCCCCCCCATCCCTTTTCCCCTCCCACATCCCTGTCCCCCCTGTCCCTTCCCCCCTCCCCAGCGTCCCTGTCCCCCCATGTTCCTTCTCCTCCACCATGTCCCTGTCACCCCTCCCACATCCCTGTCTCCATGTCCCTCTCCCCTGCCATGTCCCTTTCCCCCCGCCATGTCCTTGTCCCCCCTGCCCACTGTTCCTGTCCCCCCATGTCCCTTTCCCCCCCATGTCTCTTCCCCCCCGTCCCTTTTACCCTCCTGTCCCTGTCCCCTCTGTCCCCCCTGTCCCCACCTGTGGGTCACTCGCACTCGGGGCTCCATGGTGGCCCCGTATTGCAGGGACGAGACGCGGTGACAGCCCAGAGAGTAGCGGGCCTGGGCCAGGGACAGCCACCCCTGAGGGGACAGGGGGGACATCAGGGACAGGGACAGCCACCCCTGAGGGGACACTGGGGACATGGGACAACAACAGACACCCCTGAGGGGACATCAGGGACAGGAACAGCCACCCCTGATGGGACATTGGGGACATCAAGGACAAGAACAGCCACCCCTGGGGAGACACTGGGGACATCAGGGATGTGGGACAGGGACAGCCACCCCTGAGGGGGGACACGGGACAGCCACCCCTGGGACAACAGGGGGGACACGGGGACAGCCAGCCCAAGGGACCTGGCGGTGACATCCCCATGGCGTGTCCTTTTCTGTCCCCACATCAGGTGGCCCATCCCCAGGGTGTGTCCCCATGGTGGGTGGCACGTCCCCACACGTGTCCCCCCGCTGTCCCCACAGTCCCCCCCCCTCACCTGCCGCAGATGCTCCTCCAGCCGCTCCCGGCGCTCCTGCAGCAGCTCCAGCGCCTCCATCACCTCCAGCGCCGCCTCGTCCAGGGACAGTGACAGCGACAACGACCCTGGCGGGGACACCGGAGGGATCACGACCCCGCATTAACCCCCAGGGGGACCCCCCCAGACCTCCCCCGGCCCTCACTCACCCTCCATGGCCGCCCGCGCCGCGGCCTCAGCTGGGGCCCCGCCTCCTCCAATAGTAGCCGCCCCCGGGACCCTTTCGACCAATCAGCGTGCGAGTAGGGCGGGAGGCGGGCCCTAGCTGAGGGCTGACGGCGTCGTGGGAATGACGCTGGTCAGGCCGCCATCTTGGGTAAGGGCACGGCGTTAACCTGCCCCTTCCCGGGCAGCCCTGCCCGCTCCCATTGGTCTGTCGGCTCTCGGCCAATGAGCGGACGCGGTGCTGGGAGGTGCCGGAAACGCGTGCGGAGCGGAGGGGACGCGATCATGGTGAGGGACCGGGGGCGACCGGGGGGGTCTGGGGAGGGGGGAACGGGGGGTCGTGTGTGCCCCATGTCACCCACAGGGACCCCTCATGTCCTTCCCCAGTGCCCCCCATCTCTCCATGTCCTCCCCCCAGTGTCACGGTGCCCCCCATATCCCCGTGTCCACTCCCCGGTGTCACCATATTGTCCCCACCTGTCCCCTCCCGGTGTCACCCCCGGTGTCACAATGTCCCCACCCCTGTCCCAGCTGCGCCGCCAGGCCCGGGAGCGCCGGGAGTACCTTCAGCGCCGAGCGAGGGAGCAGCAACTGCAGCGGCAGCAGGAGCGGAGGGAGAGCCTGCGGAGGGCACTGGATGGTACTGGGATGGCACTGGGAATGGGGGGGCGGCACTGGGAGGGGGTTGGGGGGGGGCACTGGGTGAGGACTGGGGGGGCACTGAGAGGGGACTGGGAGGGTTAGAGGGGAATTGGATGATACTGGGAATATGTGGGGGGCACTGGGAGGAGGCTGGGGGGGTTAGAGGGGAATTGGATGGTACTGGGATGGTACTGGGAATGGGAGGCAGGCACTGGGAAGGGGCTGGGGGGTTATAGGGGAGATGGATGGTACTGGGAATGTGGGAGGGGCACTGGGAGGGGGCTGGGGGGGCACTGGGTGGGGACTGGGGGCACTGGGAGAGGGCTGGGGAGGTTATAGAGGAATTGAATGGTACTGGGATGGTACTGGGAATGTGTGGGGGGCACTGGGAGGGGACCGGGGGGGTTAGAGGGGAATTGGGAGGGATTAAGGGAGGGTTTGGGAGGGTTAAAGGGGGTTTGGGGATGTAAAGAGCAGTTTGGGGGTGACCAGAGTGGGGCTAACGGGGGTTTGGGAAGATAAACAGAATTTGGGGTGGGGAGAGAGGAGGATTTGGGGGATGTTTGGTGCATCTGAAGGGGTTAAAAAGGGGTTGAAGGGAGAGACTTGGGGGGCTTTGGGGCTGGGGGGGGTATTGGGGGCCAGGAGGGTCCTGTGGGAGCCCCCCAGTTTCCTCCTCCTCCCCC
>CM031075.1:300196-325082 GCA_013398505.2 Rhegmatorhina hoffmannsi
CAGAGAACCGACTGCTGCCCACGGAGCTGCGGCGCGAGGCCCTGGCCCTGCAGAAGGAGCTGGAGTTCGACTTCGACGCTCCCGGGGGTGAGTGGGACCCCCAAGTGAGGGGCAGGACCCCCCAAGTGAGGGGCAGGACCCCCAGTTGAGGGACAGGACCCCCAGTTGAGGTGCAGGACCCCCTAGTGAGGGGCAGGACCCCCAGTTGAGGGGCAGGAGCCCCAATTGAGGGGCAGGACTCCCAAGTGAGGGGCAGGACCCCCAATTGAGGGGGACAGGGCCTCCAGTTGAGGGGCAGGACCCCCCAGTTGAGGGGCTGGACCCCCAAATGAGGGGCTGGACCCCCAAATGAGGGGCAGGACCTCCTAGTTTAGGGGCAGAACCCCCACTTGAGGGGCAGGACCCCCAAATGAGGGGCAGGACCTCCTAGTTGAGGGGCAGAACCCCCACTTGAGGGGCAGGACCCCCAAAAGAGGAGCAGGACCCCCCAAGTGAGGGGCAGGACCCCCAGTTGAGGTGCAGGACTCCCAAGTGAGGGGCAGGACCCCTCAAATGAGGGACAGGACCCCCCAGTTGAGGGGCAGGACCCCCACATGGGGGGAACAGGACCCCCACATGTTTTGGGGGCTGGGCCAAAATGAGGGGTGAGCAAGACACTGGAATGGGAGGGAGGGACCCCAAAATGGGGAGGGGCTGCCTCAGGACAAGGGTGGGTTCACCCCAGAGCAGCCCCAAAAGCAGGATCAGATTTGTTTTGTTTCCCCCCAAATTGTGTGTCATTTTTCCTGAATTTCTCCCATCAAATTGGATTAAACTCATCCTGATCCCCCCTCAATCCAAGGGGGGATTTGCCTCAACCCCCCCCCAAACCTGGGCAGCAAATCTGCTCCATTTCCCCCCAAGGTTGTGCCAAGAATTCCCCAAGGGGAGCCCCTAAATGGATTTGCAAAATCACCCCAAAATGGGATCAAATCCCCCTAAATGGGGGGAGGTCCCACCTCCCAAATTCACCCAAACGGGCTCATTCCCCGCGAGTGGGCGGGGCCTGGGAGGGAGGGGTGTGGCTGAAGGGGGTGTGGCTCTAAAAAGCCCCACCCCCAGAGACCACCAGTAGCCAGGATGACGAGTATCGGTGGGCGGGGCTGGAGCCCCCCAAGGTGATGGTGACGACCTCCCGTGACCCCAGTGCCCGCCTGCGCCTCTTCGCCAAGGTGGGCGTGGTCGGGGGTGGGTGTGGCCAGGGGGTGGGTGTGGTCAGGTTTGGGTGGAGTCTGGCACTGTAGGTGTGGTCTCAGGAAGGGGCGTGGTCCAGTGGTGGGTGTGGTCATGTTTGGGTGGGGTCTGGTGTTGTAGGTGTGGTCTCAGGAAGGGGGTGTGGCTTTGTGGACTGGGCGTGGCCCAGTGGTGGGTGTGGGCTCAGGAAAAGGTGTGTTCCGGTAGTGGGTGTGGTCTCTGAAAGGGGCATGGCTTGTGGCTTTGTATGGTGGGTGTGGTTTCGGGGAAGGGCGTGGTCCTGGTGGTGGGTGTGGTCTCAGGAAAGGGTGTGGTTCAGTGGTGGGTGTGGTCTCAGGAAGGGGGCGTGTCTTATATATTTGCATATTGGGCGTGGTCTGTGTGGTGGGAGGAGCTTATTTGGCCCCACCCCTTTTGGGGGCTGTTCCAAAGCCAAGCCAATGTTTGGGATGTGGGAGGTGGAACCTTTTGGAGTGGGAGGTGCGTTTTGTGGGCGTGGCCTGGGGTGGGTGTGGCCTAACCGTGGGCGTGGCCCCGCCCCAGGAGCTGTGCCTGCTGTTCCCCGGCGCGCAGAGGATGAACCGCGGCCGCGCCGAGCTGGGGGCACTGGTGGGCGCCTGTCGCGCCGCGGGAGTCACCGACCTGCTCGTGGTGCACGAGACGCGCGGGAGGCCCGGTCAGTGTGGGCGGGGCGGGGGGACACACCCAGAGGGGGCGGGGCTAATTATGATAACGAGATGGGCGGGGTCACAGGAAGACACCCAAAGAGGGGAGGGACTAATTATGATAATGATGTGGGCAGGGTCACAGGGAACATGCCCAAAGAGGGGAGGGGCTAATTATGATAATGAGGTGGGTGGGGGCACGAGGGGGCACATCCAAATGGGGCGGGGCTAATTATGATAATGAGATGGGGGGACAGACACCCCGAGCAGGGAGGGGCTAATGAGGATAATGAGAAAGGCGGGGCCATGGGGACACGTCCAAAGGGGGAAGGGCTAATGATGATAATGAGAAGGGCGGGGCCATGGAGGGACACACCCAAAGAGGGGAGGTGCTGGTTATGATAACGAGATGGGCAGGGCCACAGAGTGATCGACACTCAAAGAGGGGAGGGGATGATGATAATGAGATGGGGCGGGGCTTGTGAAGGGGCAGGGCCATGAGAATGGGTGGGGCCATTGGGGGTGGGGCCATGAAGGTGGGTGGGGTCCTCAAGGTGGGCAGGGGGCCCTGGGGCTTCCCCGTTCGAGGGTCTCTGCATGAAGGGGTGGGGTTTATGGGAGTGGGCGTGGCTTAGGCAAAGGGGGAGGGGCTTAGGCCAAGGGGCGTGTGATAGGGCAGGCCCTCAGGAAAGGGGCGGGGCCAAGGACGGTGTGGGTGTTTACCTGCTGGAGGGGGCGTGTCCTGACGAAGCCCCGCCCCCAGACGGGCTGACGGTGTCCCACCTGCCCCACGGCCCCACGGCCCATTTCACCCTGAGCGGGGCCGTCCTGCGCCAGGAGGTCGGGGGGCTCGGGGGGGCCCCACTCGCTGCCCCCCACCTGCTGCTGCTGCGCCTCGACTCCACCCTCGGCAAAAGGGTACGGCCAGGGGGGCGTGGGGGGCACAGGGGGCATGGGGGGCACAGGGGGCATGGGGGGATAAAGGGGACATGGGGGGCACAGGGGGTGTGGGGGGCACAGTGGGCGTGGGGGGCACAGGAAACATGGGGGGATAAAGGGGACATAGGGGGACAAAGGGGATATGAAAGGGGACAGTGGGGCCGTGGAGGGGACAAGGGGCACACGGGTGGGACACAGGGGACATGGGGGGATAGTGACACAGGGGGGCAATGGAGGGACCAAGGGGATGGGGGTACATGGGGAGATGGGAAGGGACATGGAGGCGTTTCTGGGGGGATACTGGGACATGGGGTGATGTGGGGACATGAGGGACACAGGGGACATGAGGGACACAGGGGACACAGAGACTTGGGAGGACATGTGGATGTGAGGGGACGCTGGGGGGACATGGAAGGGACACGGGAGGGACACAGGGGACATGAGGGACACAGGGGACACAGAGACTTGGGAGGACGTGAGGATGTGAGGGGACACGAGGTGCAGTGGGTGGGACACAGGGGAGGAAGTGGGGACACAGGGCCATTTTGGAGGGGGACACTGGGGGTCCCCGGGGCAGAGTGACCCCATCCCTGTCCCCTCCCTGCCCAGGTTGGGACCATCCTGAAGCACCTGTTCCCCGTGCCCCGCCCCGACAGCCGCCGCGTGGTGACCTTCGCCAACGAGGATGACGTCATCCTAGTGCGGTGGGTGACACGGGGGGGACACGAGGGGGTGACATGGAGGGTGGGGGACACACAGGGCCTCGTGCTGATCCCCCCTGACCCCTCTCTCTGTCCCTGCAGGAACCACGTGTACCGGCGCCGAGGGCGGACGGTGGAGCTGGAGGAGGTGGGACCGCGGTTCCAGCTGCGCCGTGAGTGTCCCCAATGGGTGTCCCCTGTGTCCCCAACACCCCCACGAGGGTTCCCCAATGTCCTCAACGCCCCTGTTTGTGCCCCCTCAGCCTACCTGATCCGCCTGGGCACCCTGGAGCAGGGGGATGCAGCCGACGTGGAGTGGCGTTGGCACCCGTACACGGCCACGGCCCCCAAGCGCCGCCTGCTCAGTGTCACCTGAGCCCTCCAGCACCCCCTGGGACCCACCTGGAGCCCCCTGGGGCCCACCTGGATGTCCTGGGACCCACTTGGAGCCNCCTGGGACCCACCTGGATGTCCTGGGACCCACTTGGAGCCCCCTGGGACCCACCTGGATGCCCTGGGACCCACCTGAAGCCCCCTGGGATCCACCTGGATGCCCTGGGACCCACCTGAAGCCCCCTGGGATCCACCTGGATGCCCTGGGACCCACTTGGGACTCACCTGGAGCCTACTGGGATCCACCTGAAGCTCCCTGGAACCCACCTGGATGCCCTGGGATCCACCTGGAGCCCTCTGGGACCCACCTGGATGCCCTGGGATCCCCCCCAGGCTCTGGGTTTCCCCCCCAGGATCCCCATGGGCACACGTGAGGGGGTGTCAGAATCACCTTTTTTTATTTGTCACAATAAATCTTTTTTTTTGATGTTTTGGGCTCTACACTGATTGGTCAGGCTCTGCTGTGGCCCCTCCCCCTGTGGGGGAGGGATCCAGGGGTCTGGCCCCCCCTTCACATCCGGGACCACTCGGCTGGGGGGTCCCGAGGGCCTTTGGGCTTCCCGATGCGGAAGTTGAACCCTGGGGGGGAGGGGGACAGGGGGTCACTGAGGGGGGCAGGGGGTCACTGAGGGGGATAGGGGGGTCATTGAGGGGGGCAGGAGGTCATTGAGGGGGACAGGGGGTCACTGAGGGGGATGGGGGGGTCACTGAGGGGGATAGGGGGTCACTGAGGGGGATGGGGGGGTCACTGAGGGGGGCAGGGGGTCACTGAGGACATATGAATGTGCCCCGTCAATCCCCCTCAAACTACCCCCAGACATTGGGACCCCCCTGAACCCCTCAAACCCCACCCTGGACATGGGCCCCCCCTGAAACCCCCAGACCCCCCTCATGCTCACCCAGGCAGGGGCCACTCACGGGGTCCCCAGGGGGGGTCACGACCTCGTAGGCACCGTCAGTGTGTCGGGGAGAGCCTGGGGGTGGGACAGGAGGGTCACCAGAGCCACTCAGCCCCCACAGGTGCCCCAGAGCCCCTACAAGGACCCCCAGACTTCCCCCCAAGGACCCCTAGAGCCCCTCCTCAGGGACCCTCAACCCTCACTCACCTGCCGGGGTGGGCGAGGGGCGGCGCACGGGGCTCCCCGGGAGGGAACAGGTGCCCGAGGGGGCGGAGTCTCGTCCGAAAGGGGCGGGGTCTCGTTCGAAGGGGGCGGGATCTCGTCCAGAAGCGCCGCCCCCTCGGCGGGCTTTGTTGACCACAGCGTAGGTGACATCCATGGTGGGGGGCGTGGGGGGCTCAGCTGGCACCGAGACGCTCCTGGGGGGGATGGGAGGGAAGGAGGGAGGGGGAGGGAAGGGACCCCCCTGGCCAGGGCTCCCCTCCCAACCCCAGCAGGGACTCACCTGAGCAGGGGGGGCCGCAGGGCCCGGCGGGCGACGGCGTCCTGGTACAGGGGGGGCTGGGGGGGCAGGGGGTCACCAGGGCTCCTCCCTCGATTGAATGGGGCCTTCCCGGGCTCCTGGGTCACCCCCAAGCTCCCGGGTCACCTCCAAACTCTCGGGTCACCCCCAGACTCTCAGCCCACCCCCCAGGCAGCCCCTGATCCCTCCTCTCACTTCCCCTTTCCGGAGGCAGGAAATGTTGCTCAGCCCTCGTGCCCCCACCCCGCCCCGGATGCCTGTGCCACCCCCCGCACCCCTGGGGACACCCCTGGACGCCCCCCGAACCCCTGAGTGTCCCCCAAACCCCTGGGTGCCCCCCAAACCCCTGGGTGCCCCTAAAACCCCTGGGTGTCCCCCGAACCCCTGGGTGTCCCTAAAACCCCTGGGTGTCCCCCAAACCCCTGGGTGCCTCCACAACCCCTGATTGACCCTAAAACCCCTGGGTGCCCCCCAAACCCCTTGGTGCCCCCCACAACCCCTTGGTGCCCCCCACAATCCCTGGGTGCCCCTCTAACCTGGACCCCCCGGGCCAGGCTGAGGTGGGCAAAGGGCGGTGGAGGTGCCATTGAGGTCCTGGGGGGCCCTGAGGGGTGGTCCCGGCTGTGCAGGACATGGAGGGAACTGGGGGGTTTTCAGTCCCCCAGGCCATGCCCCCCGGGTTAAGCCACGCCCCTGGGCTGGACCTGAGCTGGTGGGGCTCAAGCTCCGTAGGGGGGTCCCTATGGCATCCTGGGGGTCCCTATAGACCATATGGCACCCTATAGACCCCTGAGGGGGGTGTCCCTATGGCCTCTGCAGACCCCTGGTGGGAGGTGTCCCTATGGACCCCATAGCCCCCCTGTGAAGGTGTTATTGGCCCCTACAGAGCCCTCAGGGGGGTCCGTGTGGCCCCTTTAAGGCCTGGAGGTTCCTCTGCCCCCCCAAACAAGTCACGCTGTTCTGAGTGTGTCGACCCCGCCCCTCGTGACGTCATTGGGGAATTCCCCCATCCCTCAGGCCCCGCCCTCGCTCTCGCTGATTGGTCGGCGCGCGGAGGCCGCGCCCCCTTTCCCCCGCGCCGCGCGCTGATTGGCGGGCCGGGCGGCGCGGTGACGTCACGGGGCGCGCGCGGAGCGGCGGCCCCGGAAGCGGCGGCGGCGGCGGGAGCGGGGCCGGAGCGGAGGGTGAGCGGGAGGGGCGGGGCCACCGGAGGGGGCGGGGCCACCGGAGGGGGCGGAGCTGTTGGCGGGGATGGAGGAATGGGGAGGGGCGGAGCTACGGCGTGTTCGGGGGTCCCTGGGGGCGTGGCCGGGAGAAGGGGCGGGGCTCCGGGCCCACCGTCTTAACGGTGGCTTCGCACAGAGCCACGTGTGGCCCCCGTGGGTTCCGGGGTGGGGCTCGGGGGGTGTGGCTTGGCCCCTGGAGGCGTGGCCTGGTGAAAGGACCACCTGGGCTGGGACCTTCTAGGTGGGGCTGGGGGCGTGGCCGGGGGTGTGAATAAAGGTGTGGGCGTGGTATGTGGAGCCCCGCCCCCTTTTCACTGTCCCCGCCCCTCCCGCAGGTGCTTCCGGGAACCCCCCCAAGCCCCGCCCCGGTGACGCCCCCGGAGGGGCGGGGCCACCCAGGTGTGCGGGCACCGCCCCAGCGCCCCCTGCCTGTCACAGGTGTGGCAGCCGTAGTGACAGTGACAGCCAGGATGTCCCTGAGGTGCCACCCCAGCGAGGAGGAGGAGGTGGCAGCGGCCATGATGTCCCCGGGTGGGCAGCGCATCAAGGACGAGGATGGGGCAGCAGCGATGACAGCCACAGCATCCCTGGGGTGTCACCCTGGTGAGCAGAAGGAGGGGGAAGAAGTGGCCGTGACATTGGTGACATCCCCAGGGTGTCACCACAGTGAAGATGAGGAAGAGGTGACAGTAGCAGAGGCCACATTGGCCCCGGGTGGGTGGCACAGCACAGATGAGGACGTGGCGGTGGCAGCAGCGGTGACATCCCTGGGGTGTCACCCCAGTGAGGAGGAGACGGCAACAGTGACATCCCTGCGGCATCCCAGCGCTGAGGACAAGGAGAAGGAGGTGACAGCAGTGGTGACATCCCCGGGGCGTCCCCTTAATGAGGAAGAGGAGGAGATGGCAGCAATGATGTCCCCAGGGCTTCCCCCCATCAGGGACAAGGAGGAGAAGGAGGACATGGCAGCAGTGACATCCCTGGGGTGTCCCTCCGATGGGGACAAGGAGAAGGAGGACATGGCAGCAGTGACATCCCCAAGGTGTCCCCCCAGTGAGGAGCAGGAGGACATGGCAGCAGTGATGTCCCCAGGATGTCCCCCCAGTGAGGAGGAAACTGTGGCAGTGACATCCCCAGGGTGTCCCCCCAATGAGGAGAAGGAGGACATGGCACCAGTGACATCCTCAGGGTGTCCCCCCAGTGAGGAAGAGGAGGAGGAGGAGGGGGAGGAGGAAACAGCAGCAGTGACATCTCCAGGGTGTCCCCTCCCTGGGGACGAGGAGGAGGAGGTGACGGCGGCGGTGACGGCGGCGGCCACGTCGGTGCTGGGCGGGCGGCGCGGCGCGGACGAGGACGTGGCGGCCGCGGGTTGGCGGGCGCGGCGCAAACACGTGTTCGTGCTCAGCGAGGCCGGCAAGCCCATCTACTCCCGGCACGGCAACGAGGAGGCGCTGGCGGCCACCATGGGTGTCATGATGGCACTCGTGTCCTTCATCCAGAGCGGTGGCAACGCCATCCGCGCCATCTGCTCTGGTATGGCACCAGGAGGGCACTGGGAGGGTGGGATTGGGACCCCCAAACTCACACAGAGCCATCCATGGGTACCCCTGAAACAACACCCCCCCCCCGCCAGGTACAGCCACACCCCACCAAAACAGCCCCCTGGGTACACCCTGACCAAACACAACAGCCCCCCTGCCCAAAATAACCTGTCCCAGGTCCTGCTGAATCCACCAGAACATCCTCCCAGGTACAACCAGCCCCTCAAAACACACACTGGTGTCTGAGCAGTGTCCCTGTGTCACCCCCGGGTCCCCTCTCCCCCTGTGACCCCCCCCTTTTCTCTGTGCCCCCCAGAGGACCGCACGCTGGTGTTCGAGCAGCGGGGGCCGCTGCTGCTGGTGTCGGTGTCTCGCACTCGGCAGTCGGCGGCTCAGCTGCGGCGGGAACTGGCCTTCGTGCACGAGCAGATCCTGTCGCTGCTGACACGCGGCGGCATCGCCCGCGTCTTCGCTCGACGCCGCGGCTTCGACCTGCGCCGGCTGCTGGCGGGCGCCGAGGCCGTGCTGGACCGGCTGCTCGGTGGGGCCGCGGCGGATGGGCGGCTGCTGCTGGGGGCCGCCCGCTGCCTGCCCCTACCCGGGGGGCTGCGTCGCGCCGTGTCCGGTGCCCTGCGCCGCGCCGCCGCCGCCGCCCGCCCCGCACCCGCCCTGGCCGTGCTGGCTGCCCGCGGGCGCCTGGTGACGGCGGCGCGGCAGCGGGCGCTGGCCGAGGGCGGCCGGCTCTGCGCCAGCGACCTGCACCTGCTGCTCAACCTGCTGGGCGGCGGCGCGGGCGCGGGCGAGGTGTGGACACCGGTGTGCCTGCCCCGCTTCAACCCCGATGGCTACTTCTACGCCTACGCGGCGCGGCTGGGCGAGGAGGATGAGGAGGAGGAAGGCGTGACGCTGATCCTGCTGTCCACGGAGCGCGAGGGATTCTACGCGGCGGCCGCGTGCCGGCGGCAGCTGGAGGACACGCTGCGGGCGCAGGGGTGGCTGGCGGAGCTCGGGGCGGCCGTGCGGGGCGGAGCGGGGTACGGCCCGTCCCGCCCCGGCACCCCCGAGCTCCGGCACTTCCTCTACAAGCCCTTGGAGGGGCCTGAGGAAATGCAGCAGCTGCCGCAGTTCACCAGGTGTGTGGTGGGGGGAGAAACACCCCAGAATTGGGGAAGGGGTGGGGTGGGGTGTCCCCAGGGGTCACCTGACCCACATCGTCCCCTTGTCTCGCTGGGTGCAGCCCCGAGCTGGAGGAGCCCTACACCAGCGAGGAGGAGCAGCACCGGCTCTTCGACCTGTACCACTACCTGCACAGCCGAGTGCACAGCCCACACCGGCCCCTGCGCCTCCTCTACCACGTGGCCGAGAAGGAAACGCTCCTGGCCTGGGTGAGCTGCAGGGGAGGAGCTGGCAGCAGGTTCCAGAGTTAACAGGAGTGCTCACGCTCAGCAGGTCCCAGAGTTAGTGGGTGGTCACCAGTGGTGCCCTCATCAGGTCTCAGAGTTAACAGGAACTCACCAGTGGTGCCCCAGTAGGTCTCAGAGTTAGTGGATGCTCACTGGTGGTGCCCTCAGTGTATCCCAGAGTTAACAGGAACTCACCAATGTTGCCCTCAGTAGGTCCCAGAGTTAACAGGAACTCACCAGTGGTGCCCCAGTAGGTCCCAGAGTTAACAGGAACTCACCAGTGGTGCCCCAGCAGGTCCCAGAGTTAATGGGTGGTCAGTGGTGGTGCCCCAGTAGGTCTCAGATTTAACAGGAACTCACCAGTGGTGCCCCAGCAGGTCCCAGAGTTAACTGGTGTGGGTTTTCCCGCAGGTGACCAGCAAGTTCGAGCTGTACAGCTGCTTCAGCCCCCTGGTGACCAAGGCGGGCGCCATCGCGGTGCTGACGAAGCTGCTGCGCTGGCTCAAGAAGGAGGAGGACTGGCTGTTCATCCGCTACCCAGCGCCGTTCTGTGCCGCGCCCGCCCGCCCCGAGGGCACCGAGCCCGAGGGCTGACAATAAACTCTGAGAGACCACCTGGCAGAGTCCTGAGTCGGGGGGGACACACCGTGGGGGTGAGGGACAAGAGGAGGGGGGAGAGGGAACAGGAACAGGGGGGAGAGAGGGAATGGGGGAATACAGGATGGAAGGAAAATAAGATTAGGAGAAAAAGGTAAGAGGTTGCAGGGAAGAGGAAAACTGGGATAGAAAAGAGTGGGAAGAGGGGACAGAAAATGTGTGAGAAAACAGCGGGAATGTGACAGGTGATGCCATGAGAGAGAACCCCCACAAAACAGGACTCTGAGCCAAGTTAGTGTAGGATGAGATAAAAAGTAAAAGTCCTTTAATACCACAGGAATACAGGATGACATGCACATGTCCAAGCTTTAATTTCTATATATTTTATAATATCGTCTATCCAATCATTACTTTACACATCTCTCGGTCCTGCCCCCGGTCCCACCCCCAGGAATTTGGGTCTGGGGGGTCGGCAAGACCTCCTTACCATCATTCTCCTCTTCCTCTGGTTTCTGGAGTTCTTCCAGTTTGGACTTCTGGGTCACTTTGACCTGTGTTTATGTTTCATTCAGAAGGTTTTCTGGTAGTCGTCAGGATTTTACCGTGAAAAGAGTCTAAACAAGATTAATTAACTAAAGGAATCTGAACTCCCCGTTCTGGGACAGGGGTAGAGATAAAAAGCATTAAACTTAAGCTAAAGGTATTAACATGCTAAAATCTACTTTGCTACAGCTACAGGTACTTCTAAAATCTACAAACTGTGAAAATCAAAAATGAAAAACCCCTTCGGCATCACAGGAAAGGCTGGAAGAGGTGACAAGAAATGGAAGGCAAAAAGGAACAAAAGAGATGGGAAAAAAGAAAGAAAATGGAGGGAAAGGGGACTGAAAAGGGGAAGGGTGGAAGAAGTGACGGGTAGTGAAAAGGGGATGGGAAATGGAGGTAGGAGGGGACAGAAAGGGCTGGGAAGGGGGAAAGGTGTGGAAAGAGTGGATAGAAAATGGTGGAGAAACGTGAGGGGAAAGGGTGGGAAAATGTGACAAAAGGTGGGAAACGTGAGGGGAAAAAGTGGGAAAATGTGATGAAAGGGGAAACGTGAGGAAAGGGGGTGGAAAATGTCACAAAAGGTGGGAAAATGTGAGGGAGAAAAGGGTGGGAAACTGGAAAAAAAAACGGGAAAAGGTGAGGGGGGAAAGGTGAGAAAACCTGAAATAAAAGGTGTGAAAACATGAGGAGGAAATGGGTTGAAAATGTGACAAAAGGTGGGAAAACATGAGGGGGAAAGAGTGGGAAAATGTGACCAAAAAGGCAGGAAAACGTGAAGGGGATAAGGTGGGAAAACCTGGCAATAAAGGTGAGAAAATATGAGGGGGGAAAAGCCAGGAAAATGAGAGGAAAAGGTGGGAAAACCTGAGGGGAAAAGGTGGGAAAACGTGAGTGGAAAAGGTGGGAAAACGTGAGCGGAAAAGGTGGGAAAATGTAACAAAAAAGGCAGGAAAATGTGAGGGGGAAAAGGCAGAAAAATGTGAGGGGAAAAGGTGGGAAAATGTGAGGGAAAAAAAGGGCGGGAAAATGTGAGGGGAAAAAAGGGCGGGAAAACGTGAGGGGGAAAAAGGGCGGGAAAACGTGAGGGGAAAAAAGGCGGGAAAATGTGAAGGGAGAGGAGGAGCTGCCAAAGCTGCAGAAGGTGAGAGGAAATGGGGTATGAAAAGGGACAAAGTGGAGGGACACGAGAGAGAAAAGTGGTGAAAAGGGGACCAGAAAGAGGGGGGAGGTGACACAAAATGGGAGCCAGAGGGAACAGAACTGGAGAGGTGACGGGGGAACAGAAATGGGAGGGACAGAAACTGGTTGATGGAGTGGACTCGAATAGGGGGAACTGAGGGGAAAGAGGGAAAAGGGAGAGCAGAAATGGTGACATGGGACAGAAAATACTGGGCTGAGGGTGGGCAAGGGGGGATGAAGAGGGTGACAGGGGGACAGGAGCAGGCAGGCCAGCACCAGCTGCCATCACCCTCTGTGTCCCAACCGTGGCCTCCACCAGAGGTCTCCATGTCCCCTCAGTGTCCCTCCGTGTCCCCTCAGTGCCCGTCCATGTTCCCCAGTGTCCCCTCCGTGTCCCCTTAGTGCCCCTCCATGTTCCTTCAGTGCCTATCCATGTCCCCTCAGTGTCCCTTCAGTGCCCATCCATGTCCCCCCATGTCCCCTCAGTGTCCCCTGTGTCCCCTCAGTGTCCCTCCATGTCCCTTCAGTGCCCATCTATGTCCCCCCATGTCCCCCCAGGCTGCCGCGATGGACTCAGACCCACACAATGAGGGGCTCTGTGGCCGGGAACCCCCAAGACCACCGTGTGTCCCTGTGTCCCCTTGCCCCAGGGACAAGGGTGGCCAGAGTGTCCCCAAGGGACTCCTTGTCCCCATGTCCCGCCTGGGTCCCCTCCCAGCTCCTGCTGGGGGGGCCCCACGGCTGGAGATGCTGCTGAGGCGAATCTGGAGTCTGCAGAGTGGTGAGTGTGGGGACCGCCATGTCCCCGTGTCCCCACATGTCCCTGTGTCCCCACATGTCCCTCTGTCCACCCCACCGTGTCCCACATGTCCCTGTGTCCCCCATGTCCCTGTGTCCCACATGTCCCTGTGTCCCCACATGTCCCTCTGTCCACCCCACCGTGTCCCACAGCCCGTAAGGCCGCGGTGAAGGAGCTGGAGGAGGCCCAAGGCCGCAGCGAGGGGCTGCGCCAGCACCTGGAGCAGTGTGAGTCACACTGGGGTGGGACGTGGAAGGGTTCAGTGGGGGACATGGAGGGGTCTGGGGGGGTTACTGAGTGGTCTGAGGGGGTTACTGAGGGGTCTGGGGGGTCACTGAGAAGTCTGGGGGGGACACTGAGGGGTCTGGGGGGGACACTGAGGGGTCTGGGAGGGACATTGATGGGTCTGGGGTGGTCACTGAGGGGTCAGAGGGGGACACTGAGGGGTCTGGGGGAGTCACTGAGGGGTCCAGGAGGGTCACTGAGGAATCATGGGGGACCATTCACGGGGCTGGGAAAGTGACAGTGACAGGTCTGGGGTCACACAGAGGGATCTGGGGTGTCCTTGGGTGGTCTGTGAGGACTCTGAGGGGTCTGGGAGAACATGAGGGGCTCTGGGCACCCCCTGACTCCCCCTCCCACAGTGGAACAGCGCGAGGCAGAACTGGAGGGGCTCTGGCAGCAGCTGCAGGGTGAGACTGGGGGGACCTTTGGCAGGGGACAGATCTCTGGGGCTGCCTGGACCCTCCCTGACCCCCTCTGGATTTCCCCTGACCCCTGTGACCCCCTCTGACCCCACCCAGGTTCCCCCTGATACCCCCAGACTCCCTGACCCCTGTGATGCCCCTGGCCCCCTGTGACACCCTGACTCCCTTGATCCTCCCCACATTCCCCCTGACCCCCCTGACCCTCATGACCCCCCTGACTCCCTTGACCCTCCCCACATTCCCCCTGACCCCCCTGACACCTGTGACCCCCTCACTCCCCCCAGACTCGTTGCGGGCAGCTCAGCTACACAGGAAGGAGGTGGAGGCCGAAGGTCAGAGGTGAGTGGGGGGACCTGGACACCTGTGCCCACCTGGTGGTGTCTGAGACCCTTAAACCCACCTGGTGCCCCCACAGGCACCGGGGGCTCCTCATGGAGCAGCAGCAGGACCTGGAGGGGGTGAGGGAACAGTGGGAGCAGCTCCGGCACCTGCGCCGGGGACACAGGTGGGTCTGGGGGGACACAGGAGGGTCTGGGGGGGACACAGGTGGGTCTGAAGGGGACACAGGTGGGTCTGAAGGGGACAGAGGTGACTGGGGACACAGGTGGGTCTGGGGGGGACACATGTGGGTCTGGGGACACAGAAGGGTCTGAAGGGGACACAGGTGGCTCTGGGGGGTCACAGGAGGGTCTGAAGGGGACACAGGTGGGTCTGAAGGGGACACAGGTGACTGGGGACACAGGTGGGTCTGGGGGGGACACAGGTGGGTCTGGGACACAGAAGGGTCTGAAGGGGACACAGGTGGGTCTGGGGGGATACAGGTGGGTCTGGGAGGGACAGAAGAGGGTCTGGGGGGGACACAGGTGGGCTGAGGGGGACACAGGTGGGACTGAAAGGGGACACAGGTGGGCTGGGGATGGTGCCAGGTGACCTCCACAGGTCATGTGACCTCTGTGTCACCCCTGCATCCCCTCTGTCCCCCCCAGGTGGGAGTTCTGGCAGCAGCTCGACGCCATCATAGACGAGCACAAGCGCCTGCGTGACCTGCACGTGAGACCTGGGCAGGGGTGCCACCCTACACCTGGGGGTGCCACACACACACCTGTGCCCCTCACACACACCTGGGGGGCCACACACACACCTGGCAGTGCCACACACACCTGTGCCCCTCACACACACCTGGGGTTACCACACACACACCTGTGTCCCTCTTCCCCCCCACAGGCCCCAGCCCACCTGGAGGCTGAACTGGTGCGACTGGAGAGCACCAAAGAGAAGCTGCTGAGCTTGGGTGAGCCCCTGACACCTGAGTGACCCCTTGACACTTGAGTGACCCCCGACCCTGAGACCTCCCCAGGCACCTGAGTGGCCCCCCCTTGTACACCTGAGCCCCCCAGAGCCCGAGGTGTCCCCTGGGGGTGACACCCTCCCGTTGTCCCCCCAGAGCGGATCCTGACAGAGCTGGAGGAGCAGCTGGGACCGGAGGCTCCCGCGGCCACGTGAGTGCCTGGCCCCGCCCCCCAGGGGGTGGTTCCACCCCAGGCCCCGCCCCTGACCCCCATCCCCGCAGGCGATTGGTGGAGCAGGAGCAGGAGAGGGCGCGGCAGCAGCTGGAGGCGGAGCTGAGCCGGCGGGAGCTGAACCGGCAGCGAAGAGACAGGTGTGTGACCCCCAGACAGGTGTGTGACGCCCCCCAGGACAGGTGTGTGACCCCTCCACTCCCAGGACAGGTGTGTGACCCCCAGACAGGTGTGTGACCCCCAGGACAGGTGTGTGACCCCCAGGACAGGTGTGGCCCTGACACCTGGGACCTGTGGGGCCACACCCACCCCTGACCCCGCCCACCAGGCTGGCAGAGGAGCTGCAGCAGCTGCAGCAGGGCCGGGAGGCTCCAGAGTGACGGGAGATGGAACGGCCTGGGCCAGACCACGGGACACCTGTGCCACCTGTGAGGCACCTCTGTGTCACCTGAGGGACACCTGTGGCACCTGTGTGATACCTGCGTGCCACCTGTGTCACTTGTGTCGCCCATGTGGCACCTGTGTCACCCATGTGTCACCCATATGTCACCCGTGTGGCACCTATGGGACACTTGTGTCACCCACATGTCACCTGTGTGGCACCTGTGTCCCTCCATGTCCTTCTGTCCCCCCCAACCCCCCTCTGTTCCCCCTCTATGATCCCCCCCATCCCGATGTCCCACTCAGGTCCCCTGTCCCCCTCTATGTCCACAATGCCCACCCCATGTCCCCAACACCCCTCCTGTGACCCCCCCCATGTCCCCAACCCCCCCAGTGTCCCTCAATGTCCCCCCATGTCCCCAATGTCCTCAATGCCCCCCTGTGTCCCCACGTGTCCCCCAATGTCCCCAGCCCCCCCAGGTGTCCCTCAGTGTCCTCACATGCCCCCACATGTCCTCAATGCCCCCCTGTGTCCCCATGTGTCCCCCAATGTCCCCAACCCCTCCACGTGTCCCTCACTGTTCCCCCATGTCCCCAATGTCCCCACATGTCCTCAAAGCCCCCCCGTGTCTCTACATGTCCCCCCATGTCCCCAACCCCCCCAACATGTCCCTCAGTGTTCTCCCATGTCCCCAATGTCCCCCCACATGTCCCTCAATGCCCCCCCATGTCCCCAATGCCCCCTCGTCCCCCCATGTCCCCAGTGTCCCCCATGCCCCCAGTGCCCCCCAGTGTCCCCCAATAAAAGCCCCTCCCCCATCGCCGTCGCCTCTCACGTGTCTCTTTTTGGGGCCCCTCGGGGGGGGCCGCAGGTCACTCTCCCCCCCCCCAACATGGCGCCCCCCTGAGTGGCCGCCGCCATTGCCAGCCACGGCAGCCGCCATGTTGGGCACGGGCGCGCCTTCATCCGGAAGCGGAAGTTGGACACCCTGTCGCTTCCGGCCGCGGCGGGGCCTGGCCTGGAGGGTCCCTCGGTGGCGGCAGCAGCAGCAGCAGCAGCAGCGATGGTGGGGGAGATGGGGGTGGGTTTGGGGGGGTCTGTTGGGGGCTCGGGTGACCCCCCCAGGCCCTGACACCACCCCCCCTTCAGGACAGCGAGTTCTCGGACGCGGAGGCGGCGCCGGGCGGGGAGGAGAACGCGCCGGTGTATTGTGTGTGCAGGAAACCCGACATCAACTGCTTCATGATGTGAGGGGCGATTGGGGGTCCCAAAAACTGCTTCATGGTGTGAGGGGGGTTTGGGGGGTCCCAAAAACTGCTTCGTGGTGTGAGAGGGGGGATTGAGGGTCCCAAAAACTGCCTCATGGTGTGAAGAGGAGGATTGAGGGTCCCAGAAACTGCTTCATGATGTGAAGGGGGGATTGGGGGGTCCTCAAGGGCTTCGTGGGGTGAGAGCGGAATGTGGGGGTCCCAAAAACTGCTTCATGGTGTGAAGGGGGGATTGGGGGGCCTCAGAAACTGGTTCGTGATGTGAGGAGGAGGATTGGGGGTCCCAAAAGCTCCTTCGTGGTGTGAGGGGGAGGACTGGGGTTCCCTTGAAGTGGGGGGTGGATGGACGGGGGTCCCTTGGGGGGATTCCCTTGAAGTGGGGGGTGGATGGGGGGTTCCCTTGGGGGGTTCCCTGGCTGAGGGGTCTGTCTGTCTGTCCCCTCCCCACCAGTGGATGTGACAACTGCAACGAGTGGTTCCATGGGGACTGTATCAACATCACCGAGCGCATGGCCAAGGCCATCCGGGAGTGGTACTGCCGGCAGTGCCGCGGTGAGGGGGCCTGGGGGGCTTTGGGGGGGCTTTGGGGGGGCTCTAGGGTGAGCCTGGGGGGCTTTGGATGGGCCGGGGGGGCTTGGGGTGGGCTTGGGGTGGGCTTAGGGGCCTTTGGGTGGGCTTGGGGAGGGCTTTGGGGAATCCAGGGGGGCCCATCTGGGGCTGGCACTGCTGGCAGGGCCGTGGTGAGGGGTCTTGGGGGGCTTTGGGTGGGCTTGGAGGTGGCCTGGGGGGCTTTGGGGGATCCAGGGGGGTTATCTGGGGGTGGCACTGTCAGCAGCGCCACAACAAGGGGGCTTGGGGGGCTTTGGGTGGGCTTGGAGTGGGGCTTGGGGGGATCAAGTGGGATCAGGGGGAGCCATCTGGGGGTGGTACTGCTGGCAGTGCCACGGTGAGGGGCTTGGAGGGCTTTAGGTGGGCTTGGGGTGGGCTTGGGGTGGGCTTGAGGGGCCTGGGGGGGGGTTATCTGGTGCTGGCACTGCCCGCAGTGCCACCGTGAGGGGGTTTGGGGGGCTTTGGGGGTCCAGGGGGGTTGGGGGGTTAGGTGGGAGGTTCTGGGGGGGGGGTCTGGGTGGGTACTGGGTGGTCTGGCACCCCTGGGTATCCTGTTTGGGCCCATTTTGGGGGGTCTTTGATCGTGGTGTTCTCATTTTGGGAGGGACTGGGCTGAGATTTGGAGGGGAAAATGGGGGTCTCACAGATCTGGGCCCATCTGTGAGGGGGTGACATCAGCAGAGGGGGGGGTCAGGGATGGGGTGGGGGCAGGGCAGGGTCCCCCTGACCCCCCCCTTTGTCCCCTCCCCCAGAAAAGGACCCGTCCCTGGAGATCCGGTACCGGCACAAGAAGTGGAGGGAGAAGGAGCACGAGGGGACAAAGGGGCAGGAGCTGGAGCAGGGCCGAGCTGCCAAGGTGGGTTTGGGGGGTCCTAGGGGGTCCTGGAGGTGGGCCCAGAGTGGGGGGACACCCCATGGTCTGGGGAGGGAGCCTGGGTGGGCTCTGGGGTTCTGCCATTCTCTTAAGATGAGGGTTTGAGAGGGAACCAGAGGTTTTTATAGGTGATGGTTTGGGGGATGTTTGGGTACCCCCCAGACCCCTGAACCCCCTCCAGATGCTCCTGGTGTCCCCTGGGTGTCCCCTGGATGGATTTGGGGGTGTGTAACCCCCCCTGGACCCCTGTGCAAGGCAGAGCTGTCTCCTGGGTGTCCCCTGGGTGTGTTTTGGGTGAATATTGGGGTGTGTGACCCCCCGCTGGACCCTCCTTACCCACCCCCAGATGTCCCCTGGGTGGATTTTCTGGTGTGTGACCCCCCTGGACCTCCGTGCAAGGCAGGGCTGTCCCCTGGGCATCCCCTGAGTGGATTTTGGGTGGATTTTGAGAGATTTGGGGGGTGTGACCCCCCTTGGACCCTCCTTACCCACCCCCAGATGTCCCCTGGGTGGAGTTTGGGGTGTGTGACCCCCATGTGAGGCAGGGCTGTCCCCTGGGTGTCCCCTGGGTGGATTTTGGGGGTGTGTGACCCCCCTGGACCCCCGTTGCCCCCCCAGATCAAGCGCTCTGCCCGCATGTGTGGCGAGTGCGAGGCGTGTCGCCGCCCCGAGGATTGTGGCCAGTGCGATTTCTGTCGGGACATGAAGAAGTTTGGGGGTCCCAACAAGATCCGCCAGAAATGTCGCCTGAGGCAGTGCCAGCTGCGGGCCCGGGTGAGCAGGGGCTTGGCGTGTGCTTGGCATGTGCTTGGCGTGTGCTTGGTGTGTGTTCAGTGTCTGGGAGGGTTGGGGTCTGCAGGGGGTTGGGGTGGTCCTGCTGTATCCCCGGTGTGGTTCTCTGTCATTGTGTCTCTGATGTGTCACCTTGTCCTGTGTCCCTCATGTGTCCTCGCTGTGTCTTGTGTCCTTGTGTCCCCCTGTCCCATGTCCCTTGTGTCACCTTGCCCCATGTTCCTGTGTCCCCCGTCCTGTGTCCCTGTGTCCCCCTCTCCCATGTCCCTGTGTCCCCATGTCCCCCGTCCCACCCTGTCCCACGTCTCTGTGTCCCCTAACCATGTCCCTGTGTCGCCCTGTCCCATGTCCCTGTGTCCCCCATCCCGCCCTGTCCTGTGTTCCTGTCACCTTGTCGCATGTCCCGGTGTCCTCCTGTCCCATGTCCCTGTGTCACCCTGTCCCATGTCCCCATCTGTCCCTGACGTGTCCCCTCCATGTCCCCACAGGAGTCCTACAAGTACTTCCCCACCTCGGTGAGTCATTGGGGCCTTGGGGGACGAAGGGGGGGTCTGGAGGGGGTAAAAGGGGGGTCTGGAGGGGTTGGGGGTCCCACTGGGGTGACGGGGGGGTGGCCCTGATGGGTCCCCAGGGTGGAGGTGACAGTGACAGTGACAGTGCCCAAACAGGTGCTGAACCCCCCCATAGCAAGGTGGTCCCGCGGGGGCTTTGGGGGGTCTCTGGTGGGGCTGATGCCCGTTTGGGGGGGTCCTGGAGGTGCTTTGGGGGGTCTTGGAGGTGCCTTGTGGGGTCCTGAGTGTCCTGGGGGGGTCCTGGAGGTGCCTTTGGAGGGTCTTGGAGGTGCTTTGGGGGGTCCTGGAGGTGCTTTTGGTGGTCCTGGGGTGGGTCCAGCTGGCACAAGGGGGTCCCAGGGGTGCCATGGGGTGGTCCTGGGGGGTCCCTGGCAGTGCTGACCCCCCCAGAGCTGGTGAGGGGGTCCTGGGGATGCCATGGGGGTCCCAGGGGTGCTGTGGGGGTGCCACGGGGGTCCCAGGGATGCCATGAGGGTCCCAGGTGGTGCCATGGGGGTCCCAGGGCTGCCACGAGGGGGTGCCGGGGGTGCCATGGGGGGTGCCACGGGGGTCCCTGGCAGTGCTGCCCCCCCCCCCAGCTGGCGCGGGGGCGCGAGGGGGACCTGGAGCTGCTGAAGGCGCAGCTGGGGGGGCCGGGGCCCCCCGAGAGCCTCTCGGACGAGGAGCTGCCCCTCGACCCCCGGCTGTACCCGGAGCTCTGCACAGGCACCTTCGACGAGCACGGCCTGGTGAGCCCCCCAAACTGCCCCCTGGCACCGGGAACTGCCCCCCTGGCATCCCAAACTGCCCCCTGGCACCGGGAACTGCCCCCCTGGCACCCCAAACTGCCCCCCCGGCATCCCAAACTGCCCCCCCGGCACCCCAAACTGCCCTCTGGCACTGGGAACTGCCCCCCCGGCACCCCAAACTGCCCCCCCCAGCATCCCAAACTGTCCCCCTGGCACCCCTGAACTGCCCCCTGGCACCCCCAAACTGCCCCCCTGGCACCCCAAACTGCCCCCCCGACACCCCCTGAATTGCCCTCCGGGCACCCCAAACTGCCCCCGGGATCCTGAACTGCCCCCCAGGCACCCCAAAACTGCCCCCAGACACCCCAAAGTGCCCCACCCCACCCCCCAGACCCTCAAAACTGCTCCTGGCACACCCAAACCTGCCCCCCTGGGCACCCCAACCCCCTTCCCGGCATGTTAGAACATGTCACGCGTGTGTTTATGCATGTCAGGGCATGTTCTAAGTGTGTCTGAACATGCCAAGCTGTGTTTAAACATGTTAAGGCAGGTGGGGGGTTCATGCGTGTTCAGGCGTGTTCAGGCATGTACAGAGGTGTGCTCAGGGGGGTTGGGACATGCTGAGCTTGGCCTTAGCATGTTCAGGTCCATAGGAACATGTCCAAGCCATGGTTCTGCATGTCAAGGCGTGGGTTTACGTGTTAAGGCGTGTTTTTGCATGTCAAGCCCTGGTTTTGTGTGTTAAGAGGGTGGGTTTGTGTGTCAGGGCATGCCCTGAGTGTGTAAAAACATGTTGGTGCATTCTCAGTCCATGTCAGGGCATGTTGGGGCATGTCAAGGCGTGTCAGAGAGCGTGTCATGCTCTGAACATGCTCAGAACACGTGTCCCTGTGTCACACATGTCTGAGGCGTGTCAGGGCGTGTCGAGGCATGTCAGGGAGTGTCCCCACATGTCCCTGTGCTGTGTCATGCTCTGCCATGTCCTGGTGCATCAGAACACGTGTCCCCATGTCACACGTGTCCGAGGTGTGTCAGGGCATGTCAAGGCGTGTCCCTGCGTGTCCCCAGTGCCAGGCCATGCTCTGAGGCGTGTCAGGGCATGTCCTGGCGTGTCCCCCATGTCCCTGTCCCCGCTCTGTCCCAGCCCTGGCTCAGCGACGCCGAGGATGCGCCGTTCCTCGACCCCGTCCTGCGCAAACGCGCCGTGAAGGTCAAACACGTCAAACGCCGCGAGAAGAAGTCGGACAAGAAGGTGGGTGGGCACTGGGAGGCACTGGGAGGCACTGGGAAGGGGTTTGGGAGGTGTTGGTGGGCACTGGGAGGCACTGGGAAGGGTTCGTGGGAGGTGCTGGTGGGCACTGGGAGGCACTAGTGGGTACTGGGAGGTACTGGGAGGGTTCTTTGGAGCTGCTGGTGGGCACTGGGAGGGTTCTTGAAAGCTGCTGGTGGGCACTGGGAGGTACTGGGAAGGTTCTTGGGAGCTGCTGATGGGCACTGGGAGGCACTGGTGGGTACTGGAAGGGTTCTTGGGAAGTGCTGGTGGGCACTGGGAGGTACTGGAAGGGTTCTTTGGAGCTGCTGGTGGGCACTGGGAGGGTTCTTGGGAGGTGCTGGTGGGCACTGGGAGGAACTAGGATGGTTCTTTGGAGCTGCTGGTGGGCACTGGAAGGTACTGGGAAGGGTTTTGGCAGGCGCTGATGGGCACTGGGTGATACTGGGAGGGTTCTTGGGGGGTGCTGGTGGGCACTGGGAGTGGTACAAGCAGCACTGGGAGGGCTCTGGGTGGTCACTGGTGGTTACTGGTGGTTACTGGTGGTCACAGGTACTAACTGGGCGTCCCTGGCACAGAAGGAGGAGCGGTACAGGCGGCACTGGGAGGGCTATGGGTGGTCACTGGTGGTCACTGGTGGTCACTGGCAGAAGGAGGAGCAGTACAGGCGGCGCTGGGAGGGCAGTGGGTGGTCACTGGTGGTCACTGGTGGTCACTGGCAGAAGGAGGAGCGGTACAGGCGGCACTGGGAGGGCAGTGGGTGGTCACTGGTGGTCACTGGTGCTAACTGGGCATCCCTGGCAGAAGGAGGAGCAGTACAGGCGGCGCTGGGAGGGCAGTGGGTGGTCACTGGTCGTCACTGGTGGTCACTGGTGCTAACTGGGCATCCCTGGCACAGAAGGAGGAGCGGTACAAGCGGCACCGGCAGCGTGCCCGGCACCGGGAGCGCCGCGGCCACCCCGAGCGCGCCGACGCCCGGGACCCGGCGGGGCTGGGGCAGTGCCTGGGCCCCGGCTGTACCCGCCCTGCCCGCCCGCCCTCCAAGTACTGCAGCGAGGCCTGTGGCATCAAACTGGCTGCCAAGTGAGTACTGACCAGTACAGACCAGTGTAAACCAGTACAGACCAGTAACGATATGTGTTGATTGATTGAAAACCAGTGTAGACCAGTATGGATAAGTACAGACCAGTATAAACTAGTACAGACCAGTAACAACATGTGTAGACTAAGAGAAACCAGTATAGAGCAGTATAGATAGGTACAGATCAGTATAAACCAGTACAGACCAGTAATGACATGTAGAGATTGATACAAACCAGTATGGAGCAATGCAGATAGGTACAGACCAGTATAAACCAGTAATGACATGTATTGATTGATAGAAACTAGTATAGAGCAATGCAGATGGGTATACACCAGTATAAACCAGTGCAGACCAGTAACATGTGTGGATTGATAGAAACCAGTATAGACTAGCAGAGAATGTACAGACCAGTATAGACCCATTAACCCTGTCCTGCCCCAGTTCCCATTGGGATCTCCAAGACCTTGTGGCAGTGGATACAGCAGTGGATCCAGGGGATGGATCCCAGTGTGCCCTTTAATCCCTCCCACCCCATTCCCAGATGGATCCAACAGTGGATCCCCGAGATCCAGGGGATGGATCCCAGTGTGCCCATTAACCCCTCCCACCCCATTCCCAGATGGATCCAGCAGCGGATCCCTGAGATCCAGGGGATGGATCCCAGTGTGCCCATTAACCCCCTCCTGCCCCATTCCCAGCTGGATCCAGCAGTGGATCCCTGAGATCCAGGGGATCCCATTAACCCCCTCCCACCCCATTCCCAGCCGGATCTACGAGATCCTCCCGCAGCGGATCCAGCAGTGGCAGCAGAGCCCGTGCGTGGCCGAGGAACACGGGAAGCGGCTCCTGGAGCGGATCCGGCGGGAGCAGCACCAGGCGCGGCTGCGGCTGCAGGAGATGGAGCGGCGCTTCCACGAGCTCGAGGGGCTCATCGCCCGCGCCAAGGGGCACCCGCCCCGCGAGGATGAGGAGGTGGGGACCCCCCAACACACTCCCCAGGACACCCCCAAACTCCAACACCCACCTGGGACCACCCAATTTCCCCTCAGGACACCCCCAAACTCCAACACCTACCTGGGACCTCCCAACACCCCCCCCTAGGGCACCCCAAACTCCAACATCCTCTGGGACCCCCTAACACCCATCTGGGACCCCCCCAACACCCATCTGGGACACCCCAACACCTCTGGGACCCTCCAACACCCTCTGGGACCACCCAACCCCCCCCAAACACCCCTAAAACCCCCCAGGAAACCCCCAAACTAAACACCATCTGGGACCCCCCAACACCCTCTGGGACCTGTCAAAGTCCCCTAGGACACCCCCAAACTCCAAAACCCTCTGGGACCACCCAACACCCTCTGAGCCCCCCCCCAACACCCTCTGGGACCCCTCAAAGTCCCCCAGGACACCCCCAAACCTCAACACCCATCTCGGATCACCCAAAACCTTCTGGGACCACCCAACAACACCCCCTCCCCTCCGGACACCCTCAAACTCCAATACACATCTGGGACTACCCAAAACCCATCTGGGACTCTGAAGTCCTCCAGGACACCCCCAACCCCCCCTAGGACACCCTCAAACTCCCAACACCCATCTGGAATCCCCCAACACCCTCTGGGACCCCTCAAAGTCTCCCAGGATGCTCCCAAATTCCAACACCCATCTGGGACCACCCAATTCCCCCTCAGGACCCCCCCAAATTCCCCCAGGACACCCCCAAGCCCCAACACCCATCTGGGACCCCCCAGCACCCATCTGGGACCCCTCAAAGTCACCCAGGACACCCCCAAACTCCAACACCCATCTGGGAGCCCCCAACATCCTCTAGGACCCCCTAAACCCACCTCAAGACACCCCCAAACCCCAACACCCCCCTGATCCCTTAACCCTGTGTCCCCTCCCTAATCCCTGTGTCCCCCCCATCCCTGTGCCCCACCCTGGATGTCCCCCTGACCCTCCCTGTGTCCCCCCCAGAGCACGGAGGGGGACAGCGAGGACACGGACCTGCAGATCTTCTGTGTCTCCTGCGGCCACCCCATCAACCCCAAGGTGGCCCTGCGGCACATGGAGCGCTGCTATGCCAAGGTATCCTGGGATTTGGGGGGCTGGGGGATCCCTGGGGGGATTCCTGGGGGTTTGGAGCAGCCATGGGCACCCATGGGCTCCCTGTGGCTTCCTGGGATCATCTATGGGATCATCTATGGGGTCTGTGGGATCCATATGGGCCCCTTGGGAGGGTTCCTGGGATCTGTGGGATCATCCATGGGATCTATGGGATACATATGGGCCCCCTGGGGGGATTCCTGGGATCTATGGGATCATCCATTGGATCTGTGGGATCACCTATTGGATCTGAGTGATCCATATGGGCCCCCCGTGGCTCCCTGGGGTCTGTGGGATCATCCATGGGATCTGTGGGATCATCCATGC
>CM031075.1:325182-346505 GCA_013398505.2 Rhegmatorhina hoffmannsi
ATCTGTGGGATCCATATGGGCCCCTGGAGGAGTCTCTGCGGGTTCTCTATGGGGTTCCTGGTGTCCCCTGCGGGGGCTTTAAGGACCTGCTTGGGGGTCTGGGGGGCTCCTGGTGGGGCTTGGGGGGGGTCTCTATGGGAGCTGTGGGTTCCCATAAGGTCTGGGGGGTCCCAGGGGAAGTTGGGGGTCCCACCCCTGACCTCCCCCACTCCGTTGCAGTACGAGAGCCAAACGTCCTTCGGGTCCATGTACCCCACCCGCATCGAGGGGTGAGTGGGGAGGGGGCACCCTGGGGGGACCCTCTGGGGTGGGGAGGGGTGGGGTCACCTCCTATGCCCCCCCCTTCACCTCCTGTGCTCCCCCATTCACCTCATGTGCCCCCCCTTCACCTCCTGTGCCCCCCGAGTCTCCTCCTGTGCCCCCCAAGTCCCTGCCTGTGCCCCCCCATTCACCTCCTGTGCCCCCCAAGTCCCCGCCTGTGCCCCCCAAGTCCCCTCCTGTGCCCCCCAAGTCACCCTCTGTGTCCCCCCAGGGCCACTCGCCTGTTCTGTGACGTTTACAACCCCCAGAGCAAAACCTACTGCAAGAGGCTGCAGGTTCTGTGCCCGGAGCACTCCCGGGACCCCAAGGTGGGTATGAGGGAGTCCCCAATGTCCCCAGTGCCCCCCAGGTGCCCCAGACGAGGTGTGTGGGTGCTGTGGGTGTCCCCAATGTCCCCCCCAGGTGCCCCAGATGAGGTGTGTGAGTGCCATGGGTGTCCCCAGTGTCCCCAATGTCCCCAGTGTTCCCCCAGGTGCCCCAGATGAGGTGTGTGGGTGCTGTGGGTGTCCCCAGTGTCCCTGTGCCCCTCCAGGTGCCCCAGATGAGGTTTGTGGCTGCTGTGGGTGTCCCCAATGTCCCCAGTGTCCCCCCAGGTGCCTGCAGACGAGGTGTGTGGCTGCCCTCTGGTCCGTGACGTGTTCGAGCTCACCGGTGACTTCTGCCGTGTCCCCAAGCGCAAGTGCCACCGTCACTACTGCTGGGAGAAGCTGCGCCGGGCCGAGGTGGACCTGGAGCGTGTCCGTGTGGTGGGTCCCCAATGTCCCTGTCCCCTGTCCCTGTCCCCTCTCCCCATGCTGTCCTCCAGTGGCACAGCTGTCCCTGTCCTTGTCCCTGCACTGTCCCCTGTCCCCCAGTGGCACAGCTGTCCCTGTCCCTTGTCCCTGACCCTGTCCCCACGCTGTCCCCCGGTGGCACAGCTGTCCCTGTCCTCACGTGTCCCTGACCCTGTCCCTGCACTGTCCCCTGTCCCCACGTGTCCCTGACCCTGTCCCTGACCTGTCCCCCGTGTCCCTGTCTGTCCCCAGTGGTACAAGCTGTCCCTCACCCTGTCCCTGACCTGTCCCCACGTGTCCCTGTCCCCACATGTCCCTGACCTGTCCACCCGTGTCCCTGTCTGTCCCCAGTGGTACAGGTGTCCCTGACCTGTCCCCACATGTCCCCACGTGTCCCTGACCTGTCCCCCCCTGTCCCTGACCTGTCCACCCGTGTCCCTGTCTGTCCCCAGTGGTACAGGTGTCCCTGACCTGTCCCCACATGTCCCTGTTCCCACATGTCCCTGTCCCCACGTGTCCCTGACCCTGTCCCTGACCTGTCCCACGTGTCCCTCTCTGTCCCCAGTGGTACAAGCTGTCCCTCACTCTGTCCCTGACCTGTCCCCCCCTGTCCCTGACCTGTCCACTCACGTCCCTCTCTGTCCCCAGTGGTACAAGCTGTCCCTCACCCTGTCCCTGACCTGTCCCCCATGTCCCTCTCTGTCCCCAGTGGTACAAGCTGTCCCTCACCCTGTCCCTGACCTGTCCCCCCCTGTCTCTGACCTGTCCCCCGTGTCCCTCTCTGTCCCCAGTGGTACAAGCTGTCCCTCACCCTGTCCCTGACCTGTCCCCACGTGTCTCTGACCTGTCCCCCGTGTCCCTGTCTGTCCCCAGTGGTACAAGCTGTCCCTAACCCTGTCCCTGACCTGTCCCCACGTGTCCCTGACCTGTCCCCTGTCCCTGACCTGTCCCCCGTGTCCCTCTCTGTCCCCAGTGGTACAAGCTGTCCCTCACCCTGTCCCTGACCTGTCCCCCCCTGTCCCTGACCTGTCCCCTGTCCCTGACCTGTCCCCCATGTCCCTCTCTGTCCCCAGTGGTACAAGCTGGACGAGCTGTTCGAGCAGGAGCGCAATGTCCGGGCGGCCATGACCAACCGGGCGGGGCTCCTGGCGCTGATGCTGCACCAAACCATCCAGCACGACCCCCTGACCACCGACCTGCGCTCGGACCGCTGACCCCGGGACCCTCCCGGGCCCCCCAGACCCCTCAGCCTTGCACTGAGACCCCCCCCAAGCCTCCCACACCCCCCTCACCCACCCCCAGTACCACCCCCACCCCCTGCCTGGGCCCTTCCTCCAATAAATTGGGTGTGCAAAAGGTGTTTGGGGGTGTCTGTGGAGCTGGGGAGGGTCAGTGGGGCTGGGAAGGGTCAGTGGGGTTGGGGGTGGTCAGTGGGGCTGAGGGTGTTAATGGGGCTGGGGTGGTCAGTGGGGTTGAAGACAGTCCCTGTGGGGTGTTGAAGGGGTCCATAGGGGGTCTTCAGGGGCTCTGTGGGGCTGGGGGGGAATCCCTGTGGGGTATCTGGGAGGCTCATAGGGGTCTTTGGGGTCCCCGTGGGATGTTTGGGGGGTCCATAGGGGGTCTTTGGTGGTTCTGTAGGGCTGGAGGGGACCCCTGTGGGGTGTTTGAGGGGTCTGTAGGTGTCGTTGGGGGCTCTGTGGGGCTGAGGGGGTCCATGTGGGGGGTTTGGGGGTTCCATAGGGGTCTTTGGGGTCCCTGTAGCGTATTTGGGGAGGTCTGTAGGGGGTCTTTGGGGGTTCTGTAGGGCCGGGGAAGGATCCCTGTGGGGTATCGGGGGGTCCATCGCAGTCTTTGTGGTCCCTTTGGGGTCTTTGGGGGGGTCCATAGGGGTCTTTGGGGTCCATGTGGGGTGTTTGGGGGATCCATAGGGGTCTTTGGGGGCTCTGTGGGGCTGTGGGGGGCTCCCTGGGGGGTATCGGGGGGTCCATAGGGATCTTTGGGGTCCCTGTGGCTCCGAGGAGGAACCCGCGCTGCTCATTAGTATAACCACGCCCACAAACAACACTTCATTAGCATAGCCACGCCCCTTATCCTGTTACGTGTCCCCCGAGGGCGGAGAACTATTCACACCACGGGGGTGCTTCATTTGCATAACCCCGCCCTCCTGTCACGGGTCCCCGGGGATAGGACCAATGATTACATCACGTGCGGTCCCTTCATTTGCATAGCCCCGCCTCCTCCCCAACGGATCGCGCGCGCTGCGAGTCACGTGTTCCCCTCCTCGCCCCGCCTCTCCCTCTTCCTTTTCTTCCCCCATTGGTCCGCCGCGGGCCCCACGTGACCAACCAACGGCCATTCTCCTACACGGCCGCGCTTCCGCTTCCGGCGCAGGGCCCTGCCCACCCCCCTGAGGCCTCGCGGAGGAGGAAGAGGAGGAGGAGGAGGAAGAACCGGAACAGCTGCGACACAGCGCGGGGGGGACGGGAACGGTGAGGGGGGGACACACCGAGGGGGGGAAACATCGCGGGGGGGAGGGAAGGGGGTGCCGCGAGAGGGTTGAGGGGTGTTTGTGGGGGGGTTTTGGGAGCGAATTCTGAGGGGAAGGGGCGGATTTGGGGGTGTTTATGAGGGGAAGGGGCGGTTTGGGGGTGTTTGTGAGGGAGAGGGGGCAGTTTGGGGGGACTTGGGGGATAAAAAGGGGGCGTGACGAGGAGCGGGAATTCGGGAGCGAATTTTGAGGGGAAGGGGCGTTTTTGGGGGTGTTTTTTGGGAAGATGAAACGTGTGGAGGGTTTTGGGGGTGTTTCTGGGGGGGCAGGGGCGGTTTGGGGGGGAAAAAGGAGGGAGTTTTGGGGTTGTTTAGGAGGGGCGGATTTGGGGGCTTGTTTTGGGGGGGCTCTCGGGGTGGGGGGCGGGGCTCTCGGGGGTCACGTGGGGCTGAGCCGCGAAGGGGGCGGGGCCTCGAGACCCCCGGACGAGGGGGCGGGGCCGAGTGCGGGTTGGGGGGGGGGGGAGTGGGAGCAGTTTGGGGGGGGGTCGGGGGTCTGGGGGTGATTTTGGGGTGTCTTGCCAGGATGGCAGAGGGCTGGGCCGAGTGCCCCGCGCTGGGCCCGGGGTGGCAGCGCCGCGAGGCCTTTCGGAAATCGGGAGCCACGAGCGGGCGCAGCGACACCTACTACAGGAGGTGCCTCCCCCTGAGCCCCCAGACCCCCCCAAATCCCACTGAGCCCCTCCCCCCTGAGCCCCCAGACCCCCCCAAATCCCACTGAGCCCCTCCCCCCTGAGCCCCCAGACCCCCCCAAATCCCACTGAGCCACTTCCCCCTGAGCCCCCAGACCCCCCGATCCCACTGAGCCGCTCCCCCTGAGCCCCCAGACCCCCAAATCTCATCTCCTCCCCTCCCCCTGCCCCCCGAGCCCCCAAATCCCACTGATCCCCTCCCCCCAGAGCCCCTAGACCCCCAAATCCCACTGAGCCACTTCTCCTGAGCCCCCAGACCCCCAAATCCCACTGAGCCACTTCCCCTGAGCCCCCAGACCCCCAAATCCCACTGATCCAGACCCCCAGATCCCACTGATCCCCACCCCCAGAGCCCCCAGACTCCCAAATCCCATCTGCTCCCCTCCCCCTGCCCCCCCGAGCCCCCAAATCCCACTGAGCCCCTCCCCCTGAGTCCCCTGAGCCCCCAGACCCCCAAATCCCACTGATACTCACCCCCTGCCCCCTCAGACCCCCTAAATCCCACCTGATCCCCACCCCCAGAGCCCCTAGACCCCCAAATCCCATCTGATCCCTTCCCCCTGCCCCCCCTGAGCCCCCAAATCCCACTGAACCCCTCCCCCTGAGTCCCCTGAGCCCCCAGACCCCCAAATCCCACCTGCTCGCCACCCCCTGCCCCCCTAGACCTCCAAATCCCACCTGATCCCCTCCCCCCACACCCCCAGACCCCCCATTCCCTCCTGCTCCCCAACCCCCCCCAAATGGAACCAGATTTGGGGCTCCCCCCTCCCAACTGGGACCAGTTTTGGGGCTCCTCCCCCCCAAATGAAACCAGTTTTGGGGCTCCCCAAAATGGGACCAATTTTTGGTGCTCCTCCCCCAAAATGACACCAATTTTGGGGCTCCCCCCCCCCAAAAGGAACCAGTTTTGGGACTCCCCAATGGGACCAGTTTTGGGGCAAATTGAAGCAGTTTTGGGGCTCCACCCCAAAAAAAAAGGAACCAGTTTTAAGCCCCCCCAAATGGATCCAATTTTGGGGCTCCCCCTTCCAGCCTTTCCTCCCCTTTCCCTAAATTTTCCCAACTCCTTTCCAGACCATTTTAGGGGCCTTTTTTGGGGTCCCCTGGGCTGTGTTGGGGACCCCCCACCCCCAATTTTGGGGACCCCCCCCATTGATTTCATCCCCCCCTTTTCTCCCCACGTTCCTTTTCCTCCTTCCCACCTTTTCCTCTGCACTTTTGGGGTCTCCCCTTGGGCCAGTGACCCCTCCGTGGGTTCTGGGGGGGTTTGGGGGTTCCCCTGGGGTGTGGGGGGGTTCCCCCTGTTTTTTGGGGGGGTCTGGGAGGCTTTGGGGACCCCCCTGACCCCCCCTGGCAGCCCCACAGGGGAGAAGTTTCGCAGCAAGATCGAACTGAGGCGGTTTTTGGGTCCCGGCCACGACCTGAGCAACTTCGACTTCAAATCGGGGCTGGAGAGGCCAAATTTGCCCCGGGTATGAACCCCAAAACCCTGGGGAGGGACCCCAAAAACCCTGGGGGGGGACCCTGAAAATCTGGGGGGTGTCCTGACCCCCGGGAAGGGTCTTAAAAACTTGTGGAAAAGGCTCAAACCCCCCCCCCCAAAGAAACCCCAAAGAGGGAAATCTGAAGCTCTCCTGGAATGGTGGGAGGGGAAAATCACCCCAAAATTGGGTGGGGGGGTTCAAGGGAGACCCCAAAAATGGGGGGGGGGTGTGGAATGGGGGGGTTTAAGGGTGGGGGGGAGGAAATTTGGGGGAGTGAAATGAAGGAGAGGAGCAAAAAGGAGTCCTTGGAATGGGGGGGCTGAATCCTCTCTGGGGGGATTTTGGGGTGTTTTGGGGACTGGGGGGTGATTTGGGGGTGTTTGGATGTCTGGAGGGGCATTTTGGGGTGTTTAGGGGGTGATTTTGGGGTGGTTTTGGATCTGGGGTGTGATTTTGGGGTGTTTGGGGGTCTGTGGGGTGATTTTGGGGGGGTGATTTTGGGGTGTTTTGGGGTCTGGGGAGTGATTTGGGGTGTTTTGGGGGGTGATTTTGGGGTCTGGGGGTGATTTTTGGGGTTTTGGGGGGTCTGGGAGGTGATTTGGGGTGTTTTGGGGGAGTGATTTTGGGGTCTGGGGGGTGATTTGGGGTGTTTTGGGGGGTGGTTTTGGGGTGTTTGGGGATCTGGGAGGTGGTTTGGGGTGTTTTGAGGGGTTATTTTGGGGTCTGAGGGGTGTTTTTGGTGTCTGGGAGGTGATTTTGGGGTGTTTGTGGGGGGAGGCAAAGGGGAGTCACAATTTGGGGGGAGTCTCAGGAAATCCTTAATTGGGGAGGGGGGACCAAGAGCCCCTCAAATTGAGGGGCAACACCAAGGAGTTCTGAAGGAGGGGATGGACAAGAGGACCCCAAAATGTTCCCCCCCCCTGTTGTGACCCCCCTTTTTCTCCCCTCTCAGGCCAGGAAAAAACGCCCCAAATGGCACCAATTTCCTGTGGGGCCCCCCCTGGACCCTCCAGAGACCCCCCAGAAGGAGGAGGGGGAGGTGGGCGGGGCTGAGGTCGAGGAAGCCACGCCTCTGCCGGACCAGGCCACGCCCCCGCCGGACCAGGCCACGCCCCTATCGGACCAGGCCCCGCCCCCGCCCGCAGAGGCCCCGCCCCCAACGGGGCCCCCCCTCGTGCGAAGGACCCGCAAACGGCCCCCCCTGGAGCCCCCCCAGGATGGGGTGGTGGCGTGAGTGGGGGAGGGGCAGGAGGGGGTCCCTGGGGGGGGTCTTGGGTCCCCCTTTGGGGGGTTTGGGGACAGGGAAGGGAGTCCCTGGAAGGGTGGGGGGTCTTGAGTCCCCTTATAGGGTGTTTGGGGACAAAAAAGGGGATCCTGGAAGGGTGGGGGGGTCTTGGGACCTCTTCTGGGGGGGTTGGGGACAGGGAAAGGGGTCCCTGAAAGGATGGGGGGGTCTTGGGGACAGGGAAGGGGGTCCCTGGGGGCTGGGGGGTCTTGGGTCCCCTTTGGGGGATTTGGGGACAGGGAAGGGGTCCCTGGGGGAGTGTCCTGAGTCCCCACTGTGGGGTTTGGGGTTCCCAGGGGGGTGTTGGGTAGGGGTTTCCCTGGAGCCCAGGGTGGGTGTGGAGGCTGTGAGGGGGTCCCTGGTGTGGGTTGGGGTCCCCCCAGCCCCCCCTGACTCACATCCCCCCCTCCCCTCCCCCCCAGACTTTGTGCCAGCTGCCAGAGCCTCTTCCCGGGGGTCTCGTTGCCCCCCCAGCGCCGCTGCCGCTGGCTCTGCCCCGACTGCCGCGGTGAGCTTCGGCCTCAGCGCCCTCCTCATCCTCCCCCTGCCCCCTGGGGCCTTCATCCTCCCATCCTCCTCCTCCTCATCCTCCCTGTGGAGCCTTCATCCTCCCATCGTCCCCTCCTCATCCTCCCCCTGCCCCCTGGGGCCTTCCTCCTGCCCTCCCCACCAACCTCAGGGCCTTTCTCCCATCCTCCTCCTCATCCCCTTCAGAGCCTTCCTCCCCTGTTCCTCTCTTTCATTCTCTTCTTACTCCTCATTTTATCCATTCCTGGGGCTTTCTCCCATCACCATCATCATCATCATCACACCCTGAATGGCTTCCCCCTCATGACTCTCATCATCACATTGGTCTGAGCCCTCCACTCTTCCAGGGACCCCCTTGCCTGTCTCCAAACCCCCCAAAGGGGGGCCCAAGACCCCCCACCCTTCCAGGGACCCCCTTCCCTGGCCCCCAAACTGGTTCCACTGGTTCCATTTTTCCTCCTCTTCCTCACCCTGAGCTTTCCTTGTTGCTTCTTTCTCTGTTTTGGGCCTTTCTGGAGGGGCTGGGTGGGGGTCTGGAGGGTCCCTGGGGGTGTCTGGAGGGTCCCTGAGGGGGGTCAGAGGGTCTGGAGGGTCCCTGATGGGGGTCAGGAGGTCTGGAGGGTCCCTGGGGGGGTCTGGGGGTCTGGAGGGTCCCTGGGGAGGTCTGGAGAGTCCCTGAGGGGGGGGTCAGGAGGTCTGGAGGGTCCCTGAGGGAGGGTCAAGGGGGTCTGGAGGGTCCCTGAGAGGGGTCAGGGGGTCTGGAGGGGGGGTCAGGTGGTCTGGGGGTTCCCTGAGGGTGCTCCCAGGTAAGTTGGGGTGACCCTGACCCACCTCCCCCATCTCCCCCCAGCCCAGAGACGGAACTTCAACCGGGAGCAACGGTTTTACAAGGTACCCCCTGGGTGCCCCCCTGGGTACCCCCCTGGGTGCCCCCTTGGTCCCTCAGGAGGGTTTTGGGGGGGATGTTGTGGCCCCCCAGATCCCTTTGGGGTGTTGTGCCCCCTCCCCAGATCTCCCAGGAGGGTTGGAGGGGGGTGTGTTGTGGTCCCCTGTCCCCTCAGGGGGTTTGGGGGGTGTCCTGATCTCTGGGGGGCTTGGGGGGGTGTCCCTGGATTTCTGGGGGGTTGTTTTGTGCTTCCCTGTCCCCTCAGGGGCTTTGGGGGATGTCCTGATTTCCTGGGGGGTGTGTTGTGCCCCCCTGACCCCTCAGGGGGTTTGAGGGATGTCCCTGGAGGTCTGGGGGGGTCGTGTTGTGCCCCCCTGACCCCCCTGCCCCCCTTGTGCCCAGCGGGTGGGCTGTGGCTCGTGCCAGGCCTGTCTCATCCCCGAGGACTGTGGGATCTGCAGCGCCTGCACCCGCAGTGGGGGCACCCCCGGCCCCTCCTGGCCCCACAAGTGCCTCCTGCGCCGCTGCCTGCGCATCGTCAAGAAGGTACTGCCACCCCCTTGTCACTGTCACCCTCCCTGGGGTCACTGTCACCTCCCCTGGGGTCGCTGTGACTCTCCCAGTGTCTGTGTCACATCCTCTGTCACTGTCACAACTCTCTGCCCCTGTCACCTCCCCCACGGTCACTGTCACCCCCCTCCTGGTGTCAGTGTCACCCCCCCGTCACTGCCACCTGCACCTGAGTCACTGTCACCCCCTCAGTGTCACTGTCACCCCCCCAGTGTCAGTGTCACCCCTCAGTGTCACTGTCACCCCCTCTGTCACTGTCACCCCTCAGTGTCACTGTCACCCCCTCTGTCTCACTCCCCCAGGTCACTCTGATGCCCCTCCCGGTGTCCCTGTCACTCTCCACTCCATGTCACTGTCACACCCCCCGGTATCATTGTGTTATCCCGTGTTCACCAGTGCTCTCCCATGTTATCCCATGTTATCCCATGTTATCCCATGTTATCCCATGTTATCCCATGTTCCCCTGTGTCTCCCATGTTCTCCCATGTCCGGCAGGGCCTGGGCTGTGGCTCCTGCCGGGGCTGTCTCAGCACTGAGGATTGTGGCAGTTGCTGTTTCTGCCTGCGGCGCCTCCAGCCCGGCCTCAAACGCCAATGGCGCTGCCTGCGGCGACGCTGCCTGCGCCCCAAGGTGGGGGACCCCCCAGAGTCACCCCAGATCCCCCCAGAGTCACCTCAGATCCCCCTGGGACCCCCAGAGCCACACCAGAAACCCTCGGGACCCCCAGAGCCACCCCAGACACCCTTGAGACCACCCAGAGTCACCCCAGATCCCCCCAGGACCCCCTTGAGACCCTCAGAGCCACCCCAGATCCTCCCTGGATGCCCAGAGTCACCTCAGACCCCCCGGGACCCCCCCATGACCCTCCAGAGCCACCCCAGATACCCCCAGGACCCCCAGAGTCACCCCAGATCCGCGGACCCCCCAGAGCCACCCCAGATCCTCCCGGGACGCCCAGAGTCACCCCAGATTCCCCTGAGACCCCCCCAGAGTCACCTCAGATCCCTCTGGGACCCCCCCAGAGTCACCCCAGACACCCCCGGGACCCCCCAGAGCCACCCCAGATCCTCCTGGGACGCCCAGAGTCATCCCAGATTCCCCTGGGACAACCCCCAGGGACCCCCCAGAGTCACCCCAGACACCATTGGGACCCCCAGAGTCACCCACCTTTCCCCTCCACCTGCCCCATTGTCCCCCTCCCCCATCCTCAGTGTCCCCTCCTGACCCCTCTTTGTGTCCCCCCAGAAATCAAGGGCAGCCAAGAAGACCCAGAACCTCCAGGCCCTGACGGAGGTGAGTGTGGGACCCCCGGGGTGGGGGGTGGGGGGCAGGGTCAGACCCCTGGGTGTCACCCCATCATCTCCATCTCCCCCCAGAAGTGGAAGCCCCCCATGGAACAAGAGACCAGTGACACCCCCAGCACCAGGCACAGGGTGAGTGAAACCCCCCAAGATACAGCTGGGACCCCCTGAACACACCTGGGACCCCCCTGGACACACCTGGGACCCCCTGAATACACCTGGGACCCTCCTGGACACACCTGGAGACCCCCTAAACACACTTGGGGACCCCCTGAGCACACCTGGGGACCCCCTGGACACACCTGGGACCCCCCTGGGCACACCTGGGAACCCCCCCTGGACACACCTGGGACCCCCCTGAGCACACCTGGGACCCCCCTGGGCACACCTGGGACCCCTCTGAGCACACCTGGGACTCCCCTGGGCACACCTGGGACCCCCCTGAGCACACCTGGGACCCCCCTGGGCACACCTGGGACCCCCCTGAGCACACCTGGGACCCCCTCCCCGGACACTGCCCCCTCCACTGACCCCTGTGCCCCCCAGAAGCTGCTGACCAAAGGGAAGGAGAAGAAGAAGCCTGGCCGACCCCCGAAGCCCCCCGGGCCCCGCGGTGGGGGCGTGGTGAGTGACAGCCCATGGGGTACCATAATGCTCATAATAGTGGGGTCCAGGATATTTGGGGGGGGTCCCCTGTGTCTGACCTGCCCCTCCCTCCCCAGGACAAGGAGGACCCTCTGGGGGGGCCTGAGCCCTTCCAAGGGCCCCCCCTGCGCCTCAGCCCCATCAAGGAGGAGGTGGGGCCCCTCCCCCGCCTCGAGGTGAGACCCCCCAGTTGCCTGGGACGCCCCCTGAAGATGTGGGGGCCCCCCCTGACCCCCCCAGCCCCCCAGGACCCCCGGCTGGGGCTCCTCATCGCCTCAGCCCCCCGACTCAAAGGGGCCCCCCCAGAGCTCAGCGTTGTCCCCCCGCCGGTGAGTGGGACCCCCCAGTGCCCTCCCCCCACCCCCCTCAGGTGCCCAGGACCCCCCCAGTAACCCCCTGCCCCCCTTTGCAGCCCCCCCCGGGTGATTTGGGGGTCCTGATCGCCGCCACCCCCCGCGTGAAGCAGGAGCAGCCCCAGCCCAGCGCCAGCCTGGTGATGGTAAGGGGTGGGGGGACACCCCTTTGGGGGGCTCCTCCACCCCCTCAAACCCCTGAATTAACCCCCAAACCCCCCCTCAGGTGCCCCCCCAGACTTTGGGGGGCTCCTCAACCCCCTCAAACCCCTGAGTTCACCCCCAATTCCCCCCCCCAGGTGCCCCCCCGACACCCCCCAGCCCAGCTGGTGGTGCTGGATGACAGTGAGGAAGAGGAGGAGGAGGAAGAGGAGGGAGACAGCCGAGTGGTGAGGACCAGGGGGGGCTCCTGGGGGGTCCCACACCCTTAGGGAGGGGGTCCTACACCTTTGGGAGGGGTCCCACACCCTTTGTGGGGGTCCCACACCCTTGGGGGGGTCTCATGGTTGGTTCCTGTGTTGGGGAGGGTGCAGAATTTGGGAGGGTTTCAAGGACCTTGAGTTGGTCCTGAGGTCTGGGGGGGTCCTTGATTGGTCTGGGGGGGTCTTGGAGAGTGGAGTGGGGGTGTCTTAGGGGGGCTCTGAGAATTTGGAGGGGGTGGGGGATGGGGCTCTTGAAGGGGTCCTGGTGCTCTCTTAGGTAGTTCTTTGGGATTTTAAAGGGGTCTTGAAGGGGTGGTGGGTCCTGGTGGCTGGTGCAGAATTGGGGCTCTGGAGGGGTCCTGGTGCTCTTGGGGGTCTCTGGGAAGTGTCCTGGTGCTCTTGGGGGATTCCTCAGGGTTTTAGGGGGGTCTCTGGGAGGGGTGGTGGGTCCTGGGGGGCTCTGAGAGGGATCCTGGTGCTTTCGGGGGTCTCTGGGAGGGGTCCTGGTGCTCTTGGGGGATTCCTCAAGGTTTTAGAGGGGTTTCTTGGAGGGGTCTTGGTGCTCTTGGGGGGCTCTGAGAGGGCTCCTGGTGCTCTCAGGGGGTTCCTCAGGATTTTAGAACCACCCCAAAGGGTTTGCCCCCCCTTATCCGAGCCCCCTCCCCACTCTCTGACCCTCCTCTCCCCCAGCCCCTGCCGCTCGCTCAGCCCCTCCCACCCTGGCCGGGCTCTTTCCTGGAGGAACTGGCCGAGATCCCCCTCCCCGCTCACTGGGGGGTCGTGGGGGGCGGTCCCGGCCGGGGTCGGGGGCTGCGGTTGGTCCAGCGCTGTCCCCGCTCTCCGATGGCCGCGGCCGCCGTTCTGCTCAACCCGGGGCTCGCCTTCCGCGTCCTGGTGGCCCGAGGGCGAGCGGTGCCCCCCGGGCACGAAGTGCTGGCCCGGAGACCCCCCCTGCGCTCCGTGCTCGACCTGGTGGAGCTGCTCTGTGACCTCGAGGCGTACGCGCCGTGCCCGGGACCCCCCGGGATCCCCCCCGGGCCGCGGTGCCACGTCCTGGTGAGGGGGGGGCGGCGCTGCCGGCCCTGCCTGAGCTCGGGGGGCGACTGAGGAGGGGGGGGAAGATGGGGGGGACCAGAGTGGGGGGGGTGGGGGATGGGGAGGATGGGTGGAATTTTGGTGGGGGATATGAGTCAAATTTGGGCAAAAGGGGGGGGATATGAATGAGATTTTGGCAAGGGAAGGTGGAAATGAGTGAAATTTGGGTAAAGGAGGGGAATAGGATTGAGATTTTGGAGTGCAGGGAATAAAATTTGGGGAGGTGGATCGAGGTGGGGGAGGCAAATGGGAATAGAAGTAAAACTGAGGGGTTGGGGGGGTGGAAGTGATTGGTGGAAGGGACTGGAATTGGGGTGATGGGAATGGGGGGCAGGGTGGAATTTGGAGGGGGTAGAAAAGTTGGGGGGGGGAGGAAAAGTTGAGGGATGTGGGGGGAGGGAGGGTTTGGGTGTTGCACCTTTGGGGTGGGGAGTGGATTTGGGGATGGACTCGGGGGGGGAAAAGCACTGGGGGTCCTCGGGGGGAGGGGGTCTGGGGTACCCCCCACCCCCCTTTGGGGGAATCCAGGACCCTCCAGGGGGGAGTCAGGGGGACCCCTGTTTTGGGGACCCTCCCTCCAGGCCCCCTCACAGGGTCAGGTGGCCCATCCCCCAGTGACACCCCAAGGTTGAGGGACCCCAGAAGTGGCAATTTTTGGGTGGCACCACCCCACTTTTCGGGGGGTGATCCCCAGTTTGGTACCACCCTCTGTTTGCTTTCCCAGGGATTTTGGGGTGCCCCCAGCACCCATTTTGGGGGGGGTTCCCACCCCCTACCCCCTCAGTTTGGGGACATCAGGTTTAGGGGGCCCCAAGTTCGATTGTTGCCCCAGTTCCCCCCAGTTTGCCAAACTGGGGCCCCACCCCCAGAGTTTCTATTTTTGACACTGGAACCGCCCCCCGAAAATGGGGGCGCGGCCCCTTTAAGACCCCGCCCCGTAGAGGTTCGAGGTGGGCCCCGCCCGTTGCGCGGCCCCTTTAAGGGACAAAGAGGGCTCGGTTATAAAAGCCACGCCCCTTTTGCCAAGCCCCGCCCACGCGCGCTCCCCACTCGCTTCAATTCCCGCAGGCCGCGCCCCTTTCTCGAGGAGGGCGTGGCCTGAGCTCCTTTAGGCCCCGCCCACCTCTTCCCGCGCTGCCTTCAGGGAGTATCGCGCTAAGCCATAGCCCCGCCCATCCCCCTTGGCCACGCCCCCTCGGCAGAATTAAAGAGACCGCGAGGAATTATTTTTGTTAAAAGTTAATAAAAGTTTTACGGAGAATAAAAAGCGGTTTGAGGGTCGCTGAGAGAGGGGGGAGGTTTGGGAGGACCCCCCAGATCTGGGGGAGGTTTGGGGAGACCCCCAGGTCTGGGGGGGTCTCAGGCCTGTCCCCCCCCAAACACCTTTTGCAGCAGCCGCAGGGGGGGCGCGGCCGGGGGGGGCCGAGCTTTGCGCCCCCAAATCTCCTCCTCGGTTGGTCTCTGGGTGAAGCCCCAGGGCCGGGCAGGGGCCGAAGGGGCATCTTGGGGGGCATCTCGGGGGGCACGGCGGGTGTAGAACTGCCCCTCCCGCTTGGCCTGGGCCACCTCGGCCCGCAGTCGCTGGGCCCGGACCTGCCGCTCGTAACTGAGGCGCTCGCTGAGGTGGGGCCAGCGGAACCCGGGCAGGTACTGCGGGGGCAGAGGGGGCAGTTTGAGACCCCAAAATACCCCCAAAACATCCCTGAAAACAGCCCCAAACCCGGGCAGGTACTGCGGGGACAGAGGGGGCAGTTTGAGACCCCCCAGACACCCCAAAATATCCCCCAAACCAGCCCCAAACCCGGGCAGGTACTGCGGGGACAGAGGGGGCAGTTTGAGACCCCCAAATACCCTCAAACATCCCCCAAAGCAGCCTCAAAACCAGCCCCAAAACATCCCCCAAAACAGCCTCAAACACACCCTAAAAACAGCCCCCCAAACACTCTAAAAACAGCCCCAAACCCACCCCCAAACAGGTCCAAAAATACCCCCAAAAACTCACAAAAATGTTCCCAAACCTGAGCAGGTACCGGGAGGGGTCAGAGGACAATTAAAACACCCCAAACACCCCCAAACCCAGGCAGGGAGTGGGGAGGGGTCAGGGCATCCAGGACCCTCCAAAAATGAAACCAAGGTCCCCCTAAAACACATCTGACCATCCAGGCCCCCCCAAACCGCCCCAAAGGGCCCCCAAATGCCCCATTTAACCCCCCTCGGACCCCCCGGGCCCCCCACCTTGATGCTCCAGCGGTGGTGCCGGAAGGGGCTGCGGGGCCGGGGGGCCATGGGCGCCCCGTGCAGGAGTTTGGCCGCTCGTTTCGCTGCTCGTTTGTCCCGAAATTCCACCCAGCCCTCGGCAAAGGCCCCTCCAGGGGGCCCCCCCGGGCGCTGCCGGCGGCGCCGGACGGACCCCCCTGCGGGGAGGGGAGTGAGAGACCCCCAAATGGGGGGAGGAGGAGGAGTCAGGGACACCCAACCTCGGGGGGCTGAGACCCCACCCCACCATTTCTGAGCCTCCAGGGGCTCTATGGGCCCCCCCCGAACCCCCAGGGACACCCTGAGTCCCCCAGGACCCCCCTAAGATCCCCCCTAGGACCCCCCCAGAACCCCCCTAAGACCCCCTCAGGACCCCCCTGAGCCCCCCAGGACTCCCCTTGGGCTGCAGAAAGACCCTTCCCAGCTCCTCTTGAGCCCCCCAGGATCCCCCAGAACCTCCCTAAGACACCCCCGCCCAGGACTCCTCTAATCCCCCCCGGACCCCCCCGTAAGACCCCCCAGCACCCCCTAAGGTGCCCCAGGACCCCCCAGGATCCCAAGACTCATCCTTGGGCTGCAGGAAGACCCTCCCCAGCTCCCTCTGAGCCCTCCAGGACCCCCCTTAGACCCCCCAGGACCCTCCCGAGCCCCCCAGACTCACCCTTGGGCTGCAGGAAGACCCTCCCCAGCTCCCCGTGGGGCCGCAGCAGAGCCCGGGCCTGGCGGGGCCCAAACCCCGGGGGGAGGAAGGACAAGTACAGGACCCCCGGGACCACCGGCTTGGGAGGGGGCTGCGCCGTGGGAGGGGCCTCGGGACCCTCCTCTTCCTCCTCCTTTTCCTCTTCCTCCACCTTTTCTTCCTCCTCCTCCTCCTCCTCTTCTTCTTTTTCCTCTTCCTCTTCTTCTTCCTCTTCTTCCTCCTCCTCTTCTTCCTCCTCCTCCTCCTCCTCCCCCGCCCCCCGCGGGTCCCGCTCGGCCCCGGCCATGACCCCTGGGATGGGCAGGAGGGGGTTAAAAGGGGGGCGACCCCCACCCCGGACCCTCCAAAATCCCCCCGGGACCCCCAAAATCTCCCTGGGACCCCCGAAGTTCACCCTGGGACCCCCAAACTCCCCCGAGCCCCCCATTCCCTCACCCCGACGGTCGTAAAACTCCAACTCGGCCGTAAAGCGCTGCCTGAGGGGGTGGGGGAGTCGCGGAAAAGCCGTAAAGCGCGGCGGGGGTTGAGAGGGAGGGGGCGTGGCTATGACTAAGAGGGCGTGGTCACAGAGGGGGCGTGGTCTCGCGGGGGCGGGAAGCGCGCGCCGCCGTTTGCGCGGGAACGGCTGAGGCGGCGTTTTGGCGGGAACGGCCCCGACCGGCGCGAGGCCCTTCGAGACACCCCCCCCCGAAAAGGTCCCCACCAACAGCCCCCCCCGAGGGTACAATGACACCCCTCGGGACCCACAGACCCACCGGGCACACACGGACCCCCCACCGGCACCCACAAACCCCGCCCGGGACCCACTGACCGCCCCCCCGGGACCCACAGACCCCACTCGGGAACCGCAGACCCCTCTCAGGGCCTAAAGATCCCCCCGAGACCCCTCGAACTTTCCCCCCGCCCACCATGGTCCCCTCAGGGCCCCCAAATATCTCCCCAATATCCCACTCACCCCCCCCAGTGTCCCCTTAAACCCCCTCTGTGTCCCCCCCCCATGTCCCCACAGCCCCCGCTGTCGCCCCCCCAAATGTCCCCCAGTCCCCCCCAAATGTCCCCACAGCCCCCCAAGTGTCCCCCAGTCCCCCCCAAATGTCCCCCTGTCCCCCCCTCATATCCCCACAGCCCCCACCATGTCCCCACAGCCCCCCCTGCGACCCCCCCGTGTCCCCCCCACCCCGGGGGGTGTCTCGGCTGTGGCCGAGCAGTGGATTATCCCCCCCCCCAGCCCCCCCTAATCCGCAGCTGGGAGGGATTAGAGCCCCCCCCGCCGCCCCCAAACTGCCCCAAACCCCTCCGGGGGGCTCAGCCCCCCCCCCCCATAGGACCCCCTTATCCCTCTGTTGGGGGGGACCCCCAAATCCACCCCCACTGCCCCCCAGTAATTAACAGCTGGTTTAATTGGGGGGGTCGAGGGCACTGTGGGAGTTCAGCCAAGGGGGGGAGGGGAAGGGGGGGCAGCCCCTCCCCATCAGCAGCTGGAGGGGCCCGGGGGGGGCTCAGGGGGGATTTTGGGGGAGATTGGGGGGGGGGGATTGGCCAGGGCAGGGCCAGGGCAGTGCCCGGAGGCTCCAAAGGGACCCGGAGCACCCACGGCCCAGGTGAGTGGGGAGGGGGCCTGACCCCCACCATGGGGAGCTGCCCCTCACCTTGGGGGCCACTTGGACTTATGGGGTGTTCCCCCGACCCCATTCCCCCCCCACCCCATAGGTACACCCCCATAGGGTGTTCCCCCCACCCCATTTGTTCCCATTGCCCCCCACCCCACAGGGACCCCTCATGGGTGTTCCCCCCACCCTAATTGATCCCACTCCCCCTCACCCCATAGGGTGTTCCCCATACCCAAGTGCCCCCCAACCACCTACAGGGTACCACCCCCATCCCCCAGTGCCCCCTAACCCCTCTCTGCCCCCCCAGTCCCGCTGCCCACCCTGGTTACCCCACTGCCCCTCCACCTGCACCCCATGGGGTGCCACCCTCACCCCCAAAGTTCCCCCTAACCCCCCATAGGGTACCACCCCCCAAGTACCCCTAACCCCTCTCTAGCCACCCCCCAGCCCACCATGTCACCTCTGCCCACCCTACTGACCCCACTGATGACCACACTGCCCCTGCTGCCCCTGCCACCCCCCAGACACTGCCCCCTGGCCCCATAGAGAGCCACCCCCACCCCCAGTGCCCCCTAACCCCTTTCTCTACCCCCCCAGCCCACCATGTTGCCGCTGCCCACCCTTGTGATGACCACACTGCCCCTCCTGCTGTCCCTGCCGCCCCCCGGGCGCTGCCCCCCGGCGCCCACCCAACCCCACGCCATCCGGCTGGAGGGCGACCTGACTCTGGGGGGGCTGTTCCCGGTGCACGCCCGCGGGCCAGCCGGGGTGCCCTGCGGGCCAGTGAAGAAGGAGAAGGGCATCCACCGGCTGGAGGCCATGCTGTACGCCCTGGACCGCGTCAACGGCGACCCGCGGGTGCTGCCCAACCTGACGCTGGGTGCCCGCATCCTGGACACGTGTTCCCGGGACACCTACGCCCTGGAGCAGGCGCTGAGCTTCGTGCGCAGCCTCCTGCCCCCCGAGGGGGGCGAGGGGCAGTGCCCCGACGGGTCTGCCCCGCGCCGGCCCCCGCCAGAGCGCCTGGTGGGCGTCATCGGAGCCTCGGCCAGCTCCGTGTCCATCATGGTGGCCAACGTGCTGCGGCTGTTTGCGGTGAGGGGGGGGATTTGGGGGCACTGCAAGGGGTATTGGGGACGTGGGGGGCATTGGGGACATGAGGGGCATTTGGGATACGGGGGGCACTGGGGATATGGGGGGCATTGGGGACATGGGGGGCATTGGGGACATGGGGGGCATCAGGATCTTGGCCAGTTCCGTGTCCATCATGGTGGCCAATGTGCTGCGGCTGTTTGCGGGGGGGGGGCATTGGGGGCACGGGGGGGGGCTTTGGGGACATGGGGGGCATTGGGGACATGGGGACATGGCGTGTCTTTGGCACCTCGGCCAGTTCCGTGTCCATCATGGTGACCAACATGCTGTGGCTCTTGGTGGTGACTGAGGGGCTTTGGAGGGACACTGGGGGGACACTGGGGGGTCTTGGGGGGGCATCTGGGGTATTTGGGGTGGGAGGGCTGTGGGGACACTGAGGGGACAGGGGAGGGGACCATGGGACAGCATCATCCCCATGGTGACCCCACAGTGTCCCCAAGTATCCCCACAGTGTCCCCACATGTCCCCACGGTGTCCCCACGGTGTCACATCGCGGCCCTTCCCTTTGGGGGCGGGGCCCAAACTCCTGGTCCCCCCCTCACCCCCTCATGTCCCTTCCAGAACCTTCTCCCCCCTCCTGGTGTCACCCACAATCCCTTGGGATGGCAGCAAATGGCCCAGGGGGATTAGGGGGGATTAGGGACGGGAGGGGAGTGGAGGGGGGGACAGGGACGGGGGTGTGTGGGGGGACAGGGATGATGGGGGGGGACAGGGACAAGGGGAGTGGGGGGGGGCAGGGACCAGGAGGCGGGGGGGGACAGGAGAGTGGGGGGTGGGGGGGACAGGGGGCACAGGGACAAGGGGGTGGGGGCAACAGGGACAAGGGGGTCCCCTCGGTTTTCCCCCCTGTGTCTGCCTTGTGTCCCCCCCACAACAGCCCACACTGGGACCCCCGATCGGTCTCCCCCCACCCCATCTCCCCATGGCCCCCCTGGTGCCCCCAAACTCCTCACTGTGTCCCCCCAGATCAGCTACACCTCCACGTTCTCAGAGCTGTCGGACCCCTGTGGGTGTCCCCATGTCCCTGATGTCCCCCCATTTCCCCTGTGTCCCCCATGCCCCTGATGTCTCCCATGTCCCTGATGTCCCCCCATGTCCCCACTGCCCCTGATGTCCCCAGTGCCCCCAATATCCCCCATATCCCTGATGCCCGCCATGTCCCCAATGCCCCCCATGTCCCTGATGTCCCCAATGCCCCCCATGTCCCCAGTGTCCCCCCCAATCAGCTGTGCCTCCATGGCCCCCGAGCTGTCGGACCCCTGTGTGTGTCCCAATGCCCCTGATGCCCCCAATGCCCCCATGTCCCCAATGCCCCTGATGCCCCCAATGCCCCCATGTCCCCAATGCCCCCGATGCCCCCAATGCCCCCATGTCCCCGATACCCCCCATGCCCTTGATGTCCCCAATGCCCTCCATGTCCCCCCAGATCCCCCAGATCAGCTACGCCTCCACGGCCCCCGAGCTGTCCGACCCCGGGCGCTACGAGTTCTTCTCGCGGGTGGTGCCGCCGGACTCGTACCAGGCCGAGGCCATGGTGGCCGTGGTGCGGGCGCTGGGCTGGAGCTACGTCAGCACCCTGGCCTCGGAGGGCAACTACGGCGAGAGCGGCGTCGAGGCCTTCATGCACAGCTCCAGGGAGGCTGGTGGGTGCTGGGAGGGGCACTGGGAGCTCTGGGAGCAGTGGGAGGGGCACTGGGGGCAATGGGAGGGGCACTTGGAGCAGTGCAAGGGGCACTGGGAGCTCTGTGAGGGGTATTAGGATGTACTGGAGGCGCTGGGAGGAGCAGTGGGATGTACTGGGAACTCTGGGAGGGGCACTGGGAGCACCGGGAGCTCTGGGAGGGGTACTGGGATGTACTGGGAGCACTGAGAGGGGCACTGGGAGCACCAGGAGCTCTGGGAGGCGTACTGGGATGTACTGGGAGCACTGAGAGGGGCACTGGGAGCACCGGGAGCTCTGGGAGGGGTACTGGGATGTACTGGGGACACTGAGAGGGGCACTGGGAGCACCGGGAGCTCTGGGAGGGGTACTGGGATGTACTGGGGACACTGAGAGGGGCACTGGGAGCACCGGGAGCTCTGGGAGGGGTACTGGGATGTACTGGGGACACTGGGATGTACTGGGAGCACTGGGAGGGGCACTGGGAGCTCTGGGAGGGGTACTGGGATGTACTGGGAGCACTGGGGGCACTGGGTTATTCTGGGAGCACTGGGAGGACAGACTTGCCCTCCACCCATGGCAGACACTGTTGGGATACTGATCCTGAGCCCATACTGGGTTATACTGGGAGACACTGGGCCATGCTGGGATGTACTGGGAGGGGCGTGGCCTGCAGGGACAGGGGAGGTGCTGCTCCCCCAGTGACCACAGTCTGTGGGCGGGGCAGTACCACTTCCATACTGGTCCGTACTGGTCCATACTGGTTCATACTGGTCTGTACTGGTGCAGGGGGCCTGTGCATCGCCCAGTCCATCAAGATCCCGCGGGAGCCGCGCCCGGGGGAGTTCGCGAAGGTCATCGGGCGCCTCATGGAGACGTCGACGGCACGAGGGGTGGTGCTGTTTGCCAATGAGGACGACATCCGGTGAGTGCGGACCAGTATGGACCAGTATGGACTGGTATAGACTGGTACAGATGGGTGTAGACTGGTATAAACAAGGCACACCAGTACAGAGCAGTACAGACTGGTACAGACTGGTATA
>CM031075.1:346605-363173 GCA_013398505.2 Rhegmatorhina hoffmannsi
AGACCAGTATAAACCAATACAGACCAGTACAAAGCAGCACAGACCAGTGTACACTAGTACAGACCAGTGCAGACCAGTCCACTCCAGTCCATTCAGATCCTCTCCCAGTTTGTCCCAGTCCATCCCATTAGCCCTCCAGTGTTTCCAAGTCCCTGCCAGTCCATTCAGAACTCTTCCCAGTCTCCTCCAGTAGCCTCCCAGTAGCCCCCTGGTCCAACACAGCCCCTCCCAGTCTTTCCAGGTGCTCCCAGTAGCCCCCCTGGTCCAACCCAGTGCCTCCCAGTGTTTCCCAGCCCCTTCCAGTGCATACCAGTACATCCCAGTAGCCCCCTGGTCCAACCCAGTGCCTCCCAGTGTTTTCCAGTCCCTACTAGTCCACTCAGAACTCCTCCCAGTCCTCCCCAGTAGCCCCCTGGTCCAACCCAGGGTTTCCCAGCCCCTCCCAGTGCCTCCCAATGTATCCCAGTCCCTCCCAGTGGCTCCCAGTGACACTGTCCCCACAGGAGGGTACTTGAGGCGGCCACCTTGGCCAACCTCTCTGGCCACTTCTCCTGGGTGGGCTCGGACAGTTGGGGGGCCAAGATGGCGCCGGTGCAGGGGCTGGAGGACGCGGCTCACGGGGCCATCACCATCCTGCCCAAGCGGGCCTCGGTGCCAGGTCAGTCTGGGGGGCACTGGGGGGAACTGGAGGGCACTGGGGGCAACCTATGGGGCACTGGGGCCACCCTGTGGGGCTGTGGGGGGAGGGTCCCATCACCATCGGTGCCAGGTCAGACTGGGGGGCATTGGGGGCAACCTATGGGGCCACATATGGGGCTATGAGGGGAGGGCCCCATCATCATCCTGCCCAAATGGGCCTCGTTGCCAGGTCAGTCTGGGGGGAACTGGGGGGCACTCTATGGGGCTATGGGGGCTATGGAGCCACCCTGTGTGGCTATGGGGGGAGGGTCCCATCACCATCAGTGCCAGGTCAGTCTGGGGGGACTGGGGAGGGGCTATGGGGCCACCCTGTGGGGCCGTGGGGGCCACTCTGTGGGGCAACCCCTGAGTGGGTGGGGGGAGGCTTTGGGGTGGGTCCTCCCACCTTCCTGCACCCCATAACCCCTTGGGACCCCCATGACCCTTTGGGGTGCCCCCCATGACCCTTTGGGTACTCACCATGATCCTTTGGGGTGCCCCCCATGACCCTTTGGGTACTCCCCCTGACCCTTCGGGGTGCCCCCTGTGCCCCCCTGACCCTTGGGGTGCCCCCAGGGTTCGATGAGTACTTCACGTCGCGCTCCCTGGAGAACAATCGGCGCAATCTTTGGTTCCACGAGTTCTGGGAGGACGATTTCAACTGTCGCCTCCCCCACGGGGGGAGCAACGGAGACCCCCCGGGTGGGCCCGGGACCCCCGTGCGCAAATGCACAGGTACCACCCCCCTGTCCAGCCCTGGCGGTCCCTGACCCCTCCTGGTGGTCCTTGAACACCCCGCGGTGGTCCCTGACCCCTCCCGGTGATCCCTGAAACCCCCTTGGTGGTCTCTGACCCTCCTTGTTTGTCCCTGACCCCTCCTGGTGGTCCCTGAACCCCCCTCAGTGGTCCCTGACCCCCTCCCCATGCCCCCCAGGCTGGGAGCGCTTCGGGCAGGACTTGCCCTATGAGCAGGAGAAGGTGGTCCCTGCCCCTCCCTGTGCCCCCTATGCCACTCCCTGTGCCCCCCTGCTCCCCCCCCCGTGCCCCCCTGGTGCCCCCTTCAGTGGTCCCTGTGCCCTCCCATACCCCTCCCCCTGTGCCGCCCTGACCCCCTCCCCCTGTGCCCCCCTGACCCCTTCCCCGTGCCCACTGGTGCCCCCCTGACCCCTCCCCGTGCCCCCAGGCCGGGAGCGCATCGGGCGGGACTCGCCCTACGAGCAGGAGGGGAAGGTCCAGTTCGTCATCGACGCTGTCCTGGCCATGGCCCACGGGCTGCACTCGCTGCTGGGGGAGGCCTGTCCGGGCGGGGGGCTCTGCCCCAGCATGGACCCCCCCGACGGGCGCCAGCTGCTGGCACACATCCGCAGGGTGGCCTTCAACGGTACTGGGGGGCACTGGGGGGCACTGGGAAGGGGCTGGGGGGCACTGGAGAGGGAGTAGGAGGAGAGTGGGTGGGGACTGGGGGACTGGGAGAGGGAAGGGAGCACTGGAAGGGCACTGGGAGGGGGATGGAGGGGTTGGGGGGCACTGGGGGAAGGATTAGGGGGAACTGGGGAGACTGGTAAGGGGCTGGGGGGCACTGGGAGGAAGCTGGAAAGCACTGGGAGCGCTGGAAGGGGGATGGGGAGCACTGAGAGAGCTGGGGGCAGTGGTGATTTGCACTGGTTTATACTGGTCCATACTGGTTTGTACTGGTCCATACTGCTGTGCAGGCAGCGCGGGGACCCCCGTGTCCTTCAACGAGAATGGGGATGCTCCAGGACGTTACGACATCTTCCAGTTCCAGGGGGGCAACGGCACCGGTGCCTACAGGGCCGTGGGGCAGTGGGTGCAGGGGCTGCGGCTGCAGGTGGGTCTGGGACCCCTGGGGGGAGCCCATGGTGGGTCTGGGGGCATCTGTGGTGGGTTTGGGGTGTCTGTGGTTGTTTGGGAGGGTCTGTGATTGGTTTTGGGGGGTCTGTGGTGGGTTTAGGATGTCCATGGGGGGTTTGGAGGTGTCCATGGCCGGTTTGGGGTGGTCCATGGCAGCTTTGGGGGAGGTCCGTGGTGGGTTTGGGGGGTCTGTGGTTGTTTGGGGAGGTCTGTGGTGGTGTTGGGGGGTCTTTGGTAGGTTTGGGGGATCTATGATGGGTTTGAGGGGTCTGTCCTGGGTTTGAGGGGTCTCTGGTGGGTTTGGGGGATCTGTGGTTGTTCTTGGGGGCTCTCTGGTGGGTTTGGGGGATCTGTGGTTGTTCTTGGGGGGTCTGTGGCTCTTTGGAGGGGTCTGTGATGGGTTTGGGGAGTCCATGGCAGTTTTGGGGGATCCATGGTGGGTTTGGGGGGTCTCTCACCCTGTGCCCCCCCAGGAGGAGGCCATGGCGTGGGGGTCCAACTCGACGTCGCCGCCGCCCTCGGTGTGCAGCCTGCCCTGCGGCCCCGGCGAGCGCAAGAAGCCGGTGAAGGGCGTGCCGTGCTGTTGGCACTGCGAGCTGTGCGGGGGGTACCAATACCGCGCCGACCTCCTCACCTGCCTGCCCTGTGCCCCCCACCTGCGCCCCACGCCCGACCGCACGGCCTGCCGGCCCACGCCGGTGCTGCGGCTCAGCTGGGGCGACCCCTGTGCCGCGGTGCCGCTGGCGCTCGCCACGCTGGGGCTCATGGCCACGGCCTTCGTGCTCGCCACCTTCGTGCGGCACCACGACACGCCCATTGTGAAGGCGTCGGGCCGCGAGCTCAGCTACGTCCTGCTGGCTGGCATCGCCCTGGTCTACGCCATCACCTTCCTCATGGTGGCAGAGCCCGGCGTGGGCGTCTGTGCCCTGCGCCGCCTCTTCCTGGGGCTCGGCATGAGCCTCACCTACGCCGCGCTGCTCACCAAGACCAACCGCATCTACCGCATCTTCGAGCAGGGTGAGGGGAGTGAGGGGCATGGGGGGCACAAGGGGGGCACAGGGGATGGGGTGAGGGACATGGGGGGCACAGGGGATGGAGTGAGGGGCGTGGGGTGGGGTCTCACCTATGCTGACCCACCACACCTTAAACAAGGTGGGTCCTGTGGATGGCCAGGTGNGTCCCAGATGTGCTCAGGTGGTCCCAGGCACATCCAGGTGGTCCCAGGGACATCCAGGTGGTCCCAGATGTGCCCAGGTGGTCCCAGGGATGCCCAGGTGGTCCCAGACATGCCCAGGTGGTCCCAGATGTTCCCAGGTAGTCCCAGAAATGCCCAGGTGGTCCCAGGGATGCTCAGAATCTCAGACATGCCCAGGTAGTCCCAGACCTGCCCAGGTGGTCCCAGACCTGCCCAGGTGGTCCCAGGTGCCCCATAACCCCTCGTCGTCCCCCCCAGGTAAGCGCTCGGTGACGCCGCCGCGGTTCATCAGCCCCACCTCGCAGCTGGTGATCACCTTCACCCTCAGTGGCCTCCAGTTGGTGGCCGCGGCCACGTGGCTGCTGATCCGGCCACCCCACGCCCTCATCGACTACGAGATGGGCCGGACCCCCGACCCGGAGGCGGCACGGGGGGTCCTGCGCTGCGACATGGCCGAGGGGGCCACGCTGGCCTGCCTGGCCTATGCCCTGCTGCTCATGCTCACCTGCACCGTGTACGCCGTCAAGGCCCGCGGCGTCCCCGAGACCTTCAACGAGGCCAAGCCCATCGGCTTCGCCATGTACACCACGTGTGTGGTGTGGCTCGCCTTCGGGCCCATCTTCTTCGGGGCGGCCCAGTCGGCTGAGAGGGTGAGGAGGGGGCTTGGGGGGGTCTCTGCGGGGATTTGCAGAGTCTCTGAGGGGGTTCTGGGGTCTCTGAGGGCACACAAATGGTTTGGCTCACCCTTCGGGCCCACCTTCTTTGGGGCAGCCCAGTTGGCTGAGAGAGTGAGGAGGGAGTTTTGGGGGTCCCTGGGGGGATTTGCAGGGTCTCTGAGGGGGTTCTGGGGGTCCCTAGAGGTATTTGAGGTCCATGAGGGGGTTTTTGGGGTCCCTGGAGGTATTTAGGGGTCCCTGGGGCTATTTAAGGGGTCCCTGAGGGGGGTTTAGGAGTCCTTGGGGGTGTTTTGGGGTCTCTGGGAACACACACATGATCCATCTCACCTTTAGGGCTGCCCAGTCAGCTGAGAGGGTGAGGAGGGGGAGCTGAGGGGAGTTTGGGGGGTGGGGGGGTTGGGGTGAGGGGTTCAGGGGTCAGTCAGATTTTGGGGTACCGTTTTTGGGGTGCAGGTGCACGTGCAGATGGCCACGCTGACGGTCTCCATGAGCCTCTCGGCCTCGGTGCCCCTGGGACTCCTCTATGCCCCCAAGGTCTACGTCATCCTCCTGCACCCCGAGCGTAACCAGCCCAAGCGGCGCCCAGACCCCCCTCCGTAGGGACCCCCGGATTTGGAGGGGGCTCCCAGCACCCCCAGACCCCCCACCCCACATCCCCCACCCCAATAAAGCTGCTCCTGCAACCCCCACCTGCCCCCAGGAACCCCCTTTTTTTGGGGGTGACACAGAGTGGGGGTGCAATGGGTTTATTGGGGGGTACAGGGGGTTTATTTGGGGTGGGGGTTGCAGTGGGTTTGGGGGGAGGGGATTACTGGGTTCATTTGGGGAGGGGGTCCCCCATTTTCAGCAGGCCCCAGATTTAGGGGGTCCCACCAGCAGCTCCAACCACCGGGTCAGTGTGGGGGGGGTCGGGGGCGGCTGGTGGGGAGAGGGGAGGGGATTAGGGGGGTGTTCACCCCCCAGGACCCCCCATGTACCACCCCAAAACCCACCAAGAACCCTCAAGCCCCTCCCAAGGCCTCCCCAGCACCTCTGGGACCCCCCAAACCCACCCCTGGGACTCCCCCAGTGACCCCAGGACCCCCCACATTACCCCCAGTGACCCCAAAATCACACTCAGGGACCCCCTAAAACCACCCCTGGGACTCCCTCAATGACCCCAGGACTCCCAAGTGCCCCCAGGACCCCCCACATTGCCTCCAGTGACCCCAAAACCACACCCAGGGACCCCCCAGTGTCCCTGGGACCCCCCCCAAATTGCCCTAAGTGACCCCAGGTGACCCATCAGGACCAGCCAACCACCAGAGACCCTCAAATTGCCCCCAGACCCCAAAGCTGCCCCATAGACCCCCCAAACCATCCTCCAGGGACCCCCAAATTGCCCAGACCTGGCCTGGGACCCCCCCAAAGGACTCACAGGGATGGGGGGTGCCCCCTCGGGGGGGGGCAGCACCCGCACCCCCCCGCTCTGGGGGTACCCAGGGTCCAATTCCAGCGTCCAGAGGGTCTCAGCCCCCTGGGGACCCCCCAGCACCCGCAGGAGCCCCAGCTCTGGCTGCCAGTCCAGGGCAAACCTGGAGGGGGCAAAGGGGGGGTTGGGGCACCCCCTGAACACCAGGGACCCCCCAAACCCTGGGACCCCCCCCATCAGAATCCAGGGAACCCCCCCACCAAACAACAAGGATCCCCCCAAAGCCCAGGACCCCTTCCAGAACCAAGGGACCCTCCTGAACACCAGAGACCCCCAGCAGAACAGCAGGGATCGCCCTCACCTGTTCCTCAGGTGTGTCACCTCCCTCCTTCCCTGTGCCCTTCTGTGCCACCCTCACCTGTTCCTCAGGTGTGCCACCTCCTCCCCTGTGCTCCCCGGTGCCCTCTGTGCCCCCCAGACCCCCCTCACCTGTTCCTCAGGTGTGCCACCTCTGCCCACAGGCCCCACCCATCCCAGCATTGTCGCTGCAGCTCCAGCAGCCCCGGGCCCAGGGCGGGGGGCACCGGCAGGGGGGGGCCCTGGGGGGAAAGGGGTGGGTGGTGAGACCCCAAAACTGCCCCACTGAGCTCCCCCGGTGTTCCCCAGACCCCTGACCCTGCTTCAGGTCCCCAAATACAAGAGCCCCAAGTGCTGCCCCCCATAAGTGCCCCCACACCCAAATTCCCCCCCCCATCCCTCCCACTCCCCAGAAGTGTCCCCTCCCACCCCTAGACCCCAAATTCCCTCCCTGCAACTCTCCAGGGACTCCATCAAATCCCCCCAATAATCCCCTTTGTGTCCCCCCCTCAGCCCCCCAAAATCACCACCACCACCTCATACCCCCAACCTCCAAATGCCCCCTCAGTCCCCTGTGCCCCCCCAGTCCCTTCTGTGCCCCCCCAGCCCCTTGTGCCCCCCCAGCCCCTTCTGTGCCCCCTCCCAGCCCCTTGTGCCCCCCCAGCTCCCTCTGTGCCCCTCCAGCCCCTTCTGTGCCCCCCTCCAGCCCCCTGTGCCCCACAGCCCCCCGTGCCCCTCACCAGCACTTGGACCTCCCCCCGGGGGTTGCGTTTCAGGCGTGGGGGGGTCAGGGAGTCAGGGTGGGGTCCTGGGGGTGGTCCCAGCTCCAGCTCCAGCTCAGGGGTGCCCGGTGTGGGGGGCAGCACCCGGACCCCCGCCAGGGTCTGGTACAGGCGGCACGAGGCCTCTGCCCTGTGCCCACCAGTCAGGCTGAGGTGGGGGGTCACAGGACCCCCCAGTGTGGGGGGTACCTGTGGAGGTCCCCCTGATCCCTCCCTCTTGACAATCCCCCCAAATTCCTGTGTCCCCTCCCCAATCCCCAGGACCAACCCCTTCAATGTGTGGGTACCTTCAGGGGGTGTATCCCCTCGCCCAAATTCCTGTGTCCCCTCCCCAATCCCCAGGACCACCCCCTCACCCAGATCCCCTTGGTCTCTTCCAACCCCCTCCCCAGGGACCTGCCCCCCACCCCTAAATCTCTCTTAAGACCCCCCCCCCCAGGCACCCCCAAAATCCCGGGTCCCCCTTGACACCCCCTCCCCTCATCTGCCCCCCGCCTGAGGTTTCTAAACCCCGCCCACCTCCGCATGGCCACGCCCACCTGCCCCATGGTCACGCCCACCTGGTCACCGCCTCGCGCCGGCTCCTCAGCGCCCCCTGCCGGCCGAGCCGCTCCGCCCGCCGCTCCTGAACCTTCTGGAGCAGCTGCGGGGGGGGCCGATATTGGGGGGACGACACCCGAAATTGGGGGGGGACACCCGAAATTGGGGAGGGGACACCCGAAATTGGGGAGGGGACAGCCCAAACTTGGGGAGAACACCCCAAATTGGGGAGGGGACACCCTAAATTGGGGGGGACACCCTAAATTGGGGGGGACACCCTAAACTGGGAAGGGGACACCTGAAATTGGGGAGGGGACACCTGAAATTGGGGAGGGGACACCCTAAATTGGAGAGGGGACACCCCAAACTGGGGGAGGACACCCCAAATTGGGGAGGGGACAGCCTAAATTGGGGGGGACACCCTAAATTGGGAGGGGACATCCCAAACTGGGGAGGGGACACCCTAAATTGGGAGGGGACATCCAAATACTGGGGAGGGGACATCCAAATACTGGGGAGGGGACACCCTAAATTGGGGAGGGGACACCCCCTCCTCACCTGTGCCCGTCTCTCGGTGGCCTCGCGCACCTTCACCTGCAGCTCCTCTTGCTGGGGGGGAACAGCACCCATGGGACCCCCACACCCCCCATGGGACCCCCAGAGCACCCATGGGACCCCCAGAGCACCCACGGGACCCCCACACCCCCCATGGGACCCTCCCCACAGCATCCATGGGACCCCCACACACCCCCCATAGGACCCTCCCCACAGCATCCATGGGACCCCCACACCCCCCATGGGACCCCCAGGCACCCACGGGACCCCTCCCAGCACCCTCGGGACCCCCCGTACCTGCCGGGCCCGGGTGCCCAGGACCCCCTGGAGCCGCTGCAGCAGCCGCTGCCCCCTGCCCAGCTGGGCCAGGGTGGGGGGCACGGCCCCCCTCAGGATACCCAGGGTGTCCCTGTACCCCGATTTCAGCTCCCGCCACCGGCCCCGGGCCTGCGACACCGCCGTGCCTGGGGGGGACCCCGTCAGACCTCAGAGACCACCCCCTAAAATGGGGGAGACCCCAAACATCACCCCCCAAAATGGGGGAGACCCCAAAGACCAATCCCCAAATGGGGAGGAGACCCCAAACACCACCCCCAAAATGGGGAGGAGACCCCAGATTCAGTTGGGGGGGGGTCAGGGTGGTTTGGGGGGGGGTTCATATAAGCCCCAGGTTCAGTTTGGGGGGTCCCAGGTTCAGTTTGGGGGGTCAGGGGGGTCCCACGTTCAGTTTGGGGGGGTCAGAGGGGCCCCGGGGTCAGTTTGAAGGGTCAGGGGGGCCCCGGGGTCAGTTTTTGGGGGTCAGGGCAGCCCCGGGTCAGTTCAGGGGGGTCAGAGGTGCCCCAGGTTCAGTTTGGGGGGGCCCGGGTTCAGTTTGGGGGTCGGGGGGGCTCACGCAGGCTGGCAGGGGCCGGGGGCTCGGCCGGGGCCGGGTTCTCGATGACCCCCAGGAGCAGCTGCAGCACCCGGAGCTGGGACAGGAGCAGCTTCTGCTTCCGCCGAGTCACCTGGGGGCAGGTTTGGGGGGTCAGGGGGTCTCAGGGGCAGGTTTGGGAGGTCCCAGGGTCAGGTTTGGGGGGTCAGGGGGTCCCAGGGGCAGGTTTGGGAGGTCCGAGGGTCAGGTTTGGGGGGNAGGTTTGGGAGGTCCCAGGGGCAGGTTTGGGGGGTCAGGGGGTCCCAGGGACAGGTTTGGGAGGTCCCAGGGGCAGGTTTGGGGGGTCAGGGGGTCCCAGGGGCAGGTTTGGGGGGGTCCCAGGGGCAGGTTTGGGGGGGTCAGGGGGTCCCAGGGACAGGTTTGGGGGGCCAGGGGGTCCCAGGGACAGGTTTGGAGGGTCAGGGGGTCCCAGGGGCAGGTTTGGGGGGTCCCAGAGGCAGGTTTGGAGGTTCAGGGGGTTCCAGGGACAGGTTTGGAGGGGTTGGGAGGTTACAGAGGGGGCCAGGGGGGACTGGGTGAGGTCAAGAGAGCAGGAATGGGGAATGAGGGCAAACCCAGGGGGTGGAAGAGAAATTTGGGGGGGAAGGTGGGAGGATTTGAGGCAAATCTGGGGGGCAGAGAAGGTGGTAGAAAATGGGGGTGGCGAGAAGAAGTTTGGGGGATGAACATGGAGGGGGCCAGGGGGAGATTTGGGGGATGATTGTGAGGGGTCACAACGAGATTTGGGGCTAAATGGGTGGGCCTTGAGAAATCTGGGGGTGGTAAATTTAGGGGAGTTTGGGGGGCAAATGGGGAGGACAAGGAGAGCTGTGGGGGGGATGTGGGTGCTGTGGGAAATGGGGGTCTCACCATTTCATACTCTACCAGGACCGAGGCCGGGACATCACCATCCTCTTCCTCCAAGGCCAGGGCGGCCTCGAGGTCCCTCAGGACCCTGAGGACACACGTGGGGACACCGGTGGGGATGGGGGACACACACCAAGGGGCCCCCGACACCACTCAGGGACACGTGTGGGGTGAGGGGGACACCCCCCAGGGGACACGGGACATGCAGGGGGATGAGGGGAAGAGACTCTGAGGGACACAGGACATGTCACAGACAACAGGGACCCCCAATGACTCCTCAGGGACCCCAATGGAGATCATGGGGGACATGCCAGGGACCCCCCCCCAAGGACATGTGTAGGGATGGGAGGGCGAAACACACTCAGAGACTCCCAAAGACACGAGTGGAAACATGGAGACACTTCAGGGTCCCGTGTGGGGACGGGGGGGACACCAGAGACCCCAATGACTCCTCAGGGACTCCCATGGAGATCGTGGGGACCATCCCAGGGAACCTCCAGGGACCTCAGTGCGGGACGGGGTGGAACACTCCGGTGACCCCCCGAGGAGCCCCGTAAGGTCCCGGTGACCCCTCAGGGACCGCTGTGGGGTCGGGGAGAACAGCCCAGAGACCCCAACGGGCCCCAGTGACCCCTCGGGGACCCCTTGACGCCTCCCGGTCCAAGATGGCGGCCGTGCCCCCCTCAGCGTTTCCCGCCAACCGGGGGCGTCTCGCGCTCACCCCCCGGCGCGCTCCAGCCGAGCCGCCATCGCCGCCGCTCCTTCCCGCGCTCCCGCCTCGCCCCGCCCACCACAGCGCACTGACCAATCATCACCCGCGCCCCCGCTCTCCCTGACCAATCACCACACGAATAAGTCGCAGCGCGGCCCCACCCACCCCCGGGGTGACGACCAATCGCGCCGCGCGCGCCTTGTTTCCATGGAAACGAGTCCGTTGGCCGCCATATTGAGAGCGGCGCCGCCATATTGGGAGGAGCAGAGTGGGCGGCACTGGGTTATACTGGGCGGCACTGGGAGGGGTCTCTACGGAGTACAAACGTCCCTATGGGATACCAGGGGGGTCTCCAGGAGGTCCCTTCCCCCAATAACCACACGTGACACCTTTTCCCGCACACCCCCCTGGGGGGGGAGGGGTCTTTATTCCCCCCCAATTTGGGGAGCAGGGTGGGGGAGGGGCGCCCCCCAAGCTGGGGGGGGGGCACAGGACACCCCTCCCCCCCTCATCGTCGCCGACGTCGCCGCACGAGGGTCCAGCCATCGGCGGGGGCAGGGGGGGTCCCACATTCCATCGCCTGGGGGCAATGACATCATCGGTGTGACGTCATCACTGCCCCCCCAACCGGTGGGCCTGGGGTGTGTCCCCCATCAATGACGTCATTCCAGCTCCCCCACCAAGTCAACCCCGTCCCCTGGTTTAACCAGCCCCTCCCAGTATATCCCAGTCCCTCCCAGTGTACGCCAGTACCCTTTTTCTCCTTTTCAGTTCCTCCCAGTTTGTTTCCCCCTCAATATATCCCAGTCCCCTCCCAGTATGTCCCAGTCCCCTCCCAGTGTATCCCAGTCCACTTTTTCTCTGCTCCAGTCCTTCCCAGTATATCCCAGTCCCCTCCCAATACATCCCAGTCCCCTTTTCTCCTTCTCAGTCCCTCCCAGTGGCATTTGTCTCCTCCCCAGTCCCTCCCCATATAGCCCAGTCCCCTCCCAGAATACCCATCCCCTTTTTCTCTGCCACCCCTCCCAGTACATCCCAGTTTCCCCCAGCCCTCTCCCACTATATCCCAGTCTCTTTTTCTCCCTCCCAGTCTCTCCCAGTCCACTTTTTCTCCCTCCCAGTCTCTCCCAGTCACCTTTTTTGCCTCCCAGTACATCCCAGTCCCTGCCCACTCTGACACCACCAGTAACCCCCTCCCCATCTGATGACGTCATCACTACCCCCCACCCCAAAACGGCGGGGGGGCCCCAGCCCCACCCTCAGGGGCTCCCCCACCAATGACATCATCAGTGTCCACATCAGTGATGTCATCCCACCCAATGACATCACCCCACCCAATGACATCGCCCCACCCAATGACGTCATCCCACCCCAATGACATCACACCCAATAACATCATCCCATCCAATGACGTCACACCCCTCACCTCCTCCTCCTCCTCTTCCTCCTCCTGGTGCTCCCCATGGCTGGGGGGAGTCCCAGGGGCGGTCCCAGGGGGGCTCTGGGGGTCCCCCCCAGGCCGGGCAGTGGCCAGGGCGGTGGCCAGGGCAGGGCCCCGACGGGCCAACGCCCCCAGGGCCGCGCCCACCCCCGCGGTGTCACCGCCCCGCGCCCGCCAGAACAGCGTCAGCAGCTCCCGGCTCACCTGCAACCACCCCAGTGTCATTGGGGGGACTGGGGGGGGACTGGGAGGCACTGGGAGGGACTGAGAGGGGACTGGGAGGGGCTGGGAGGGACTGGGAGGGACTGAGAGGGGCTGGGAAGAGACTGGGAGGGAGGCAGAGGGGACTGGGGGAGATTAGGGGGCACTGGGGGGGACTGGGAGGCACTGGGAGGGGACTGAGAGTGACTGGGAGGGGACTTGGGGGAACTGGAGCACTGAGGCAGAGACAGAGGGGACTGGGAGAGATTGGAGAGCACTGGGAGGGACACAAAAGGGACTGGGAGAGACTGGAGGGCTCTGTGGGGGAGACAAAGAGGACTGGGAGAGACTGGGGGGCACTGGGTTGTACTGGGATTGCCTGGGGATGAACTCGGCTGTACTGGGAGAGCCTGGGGACAAACTGGGCTGTACTAGGTGTGCCTGGGGAGGGGTTGGGAGGCTGCTGGGAGCCCCCCTGACCCATACTGGTCCATACTGGGAGCCCACCTGCTGCAGGCTGCCATCCTCCACCACGGTGTCGAACTCGTTGTCCATCACCTCGGCCAGGAACTCCTCCACCTCCTCCTGCTCCAGGTCAGCTGTGGGGGGGACACAGAGGTGGGTGGGGGGTCACCCCCAGCCCTGCCCCCACCCCGGGGGGCCCTCTGGGAGGGGGGGGAGGGGCAGCACCCACCGTTCTGGGTGAAGAAATCGAGCAGGGCCGAGCGGAGCCAGGTGGCCTTTTCGAGGCTCTGGGGCCCCCCAAAGCCCTGGGCCACTGCCAGCTGAGAGGGGACATGGGGACACTCATGGGGACAGTCATGGGGACCCCCTCATTGTCCTCCCAAAGCCCTGGGCCACGGCAAGTTGGGGGTGGGGTCATCGGGGGGACATGGGGACGGTGATGGGGACCCCCCCAAAGCCCTGGTGGGGAGGGACTTGGGGACACTCACGGGGACATTCATGGGGACCCCCTCATTGTCCGCCCATACCCCCAGCACGGCCTCCTCATGCCCCAGGTGTCCCCCCACGTCCCAGGTGTCCCCTCCATGCCTCAGGTGCCTCCCCACATGTCCCAGATGTCTCCATGTGTCCCCTCGATGTCCCAGGTGTCCCCCCCCCCATGTCCCAGTTGTCCCCAGGTGTCACCCCCATGTCCCAGTTGTCCTCAGATGTCCCCCCGAAGTCCCAGGTACCTCCCCCTCCTTCCCAGGTGTCTCTAGGTGCCCCCCCCCGTGTCTCCAGGTGTCTCTCCCATGTCCCAGGTGTCCCCCCGGTGTCCCCCCGTGTCTCCAGGTGTCTCTCCCATGTCCCAGGTGTCCCCCCGGTGTCCCCCCGGTGTCCCCAGGTGTCCCCTCCTCACCTGCAGCGCCGCCCACCCCCCCAGCACGGCCCCCACCCCCTCCGCGAACAGCGCCGTGGCCTCCGCCGTGGGGGCCGCCATGACGGCGCTGCTGCGCAGGGCGCGGGTCCGAGCGCCGAGACATCGATCGGGAGCGAGAAAGGCGCGTGGGCGATGGATGCCCGAGCTGCCGATGAGGGGGCGTGGCCAAAGGGGGGTGGCCGGGGCGGGACTACAAGTCCCGGCAACCTCCGCGCGGCCGCGGTCACGTGACGCGGCGCAGGAGGCGTGGCCTGGGCCATGGGGGGGCACAGGGGGATATGGGGGGCACAGGGGGTTATGGGGGGCATAAGGGGGATATGGGGGGCACAAGGGATATGGGGGCAGAGGGGGATATGGGGGGCATTAGGGGGATATGGGGGCACAGGGGGATATGGGGGCACAGGGGATATGGGGGGCACAGGGGGATATGGGGGCACAGGGGGGATATGGGGGCAGAGGCGGATATGGGGGCATTAGGGGGATATGGGGGGCACAGGGGATATGGGGGGCACGGGGTGGGGGGTGAGGGGATGATGGGAAAGGGATGAGAGGGGGATAAGGGGAGGTGGGACAGCGGGAAAGGAGGTCCCATTGGGGCTCCCCAAACCCCCCTGCCCATCCCTGGGGGGCTGATGGGAAACAAAACAGTTGGATTTTGGTTTTCCATCCTGTTCTGTCTCCGGGCTCTGCAGGAGGGTGTGGCATTGTTGATTAATTAGTAATTAATCTGTTGTGCTAATTTTTCCTTCCAATTCCATGGCAGGAGCTGCAGATCCCGTGGGAATTTCTGGCTGTTCTAACACTTAAAGCAACAACTTTCAGGCCCACACTTTGTATTATTTAACATCAATTTAATGACAACTGTTCTGACAACCCCAACAAGTGTTTAATTTCATTCCTTATGAAGCCAAAATCTTTCTAAACTGAAGCAATTTTAGAAGAGTCAGAACTGTTTTAATGTGGTGAAATGGGAAATAAAACTGTAAAAGGGCAGGTTTAACAACATTTAAAGTGCAGGAAAACAAGATAATTTTAGTCAAAAGTGAACATGGAACAACTGTCAGTGTTTCCTTCACCTTTTGTGAATTAAGAAAAAACAGAATAACTTTAAAAGGACACAACTGAACTTATTTAAAACCAGGAGTTAGAATTCCAAAACCAGCTTGGAAACAACTTGATGGATTTAATCCAAGATGTAAACTTGGCTGATTTGAGGAGTTTTGGGCACAGGAAAGGTGGGAAATGCTGTGCAGGTGGATGGAATAGAATTTATAAATGAGATACAGATCTATAATTGTGATATAGATCTATAATTGTGATATAGACCTATAGAGATCTATAAATAGATATCTATAAATGTGATAAAGATCTATAAATGAGATAGAGATCTATAAATAAATGTAATATAGATCTAGAAATATAATAGGTCTATAAATATAGATCTATAAAGGTTATATAGATTTATAAATATAGATCTATAAATATAGATCTATAAATATAGATCTATAAATATATAGATCTATAAATGTGATGTAATCTCTAAATATAGATCTATAAATGTAAAATAGATCTATAAATGAGATATAGATCTCTAAATATACATCTATAAATGTGTTATAGATCTATAAATGTAATATAGATCCAGAAATAAATGTGATATAGATCTATAAATGTAATATAGATCTATAAATTTTATATAGATCTATAAATGTGATATAAATCTATAAATATAGATCTATAAATTTGATATAGATCTGTAAATAAATGTAATATAGATCTATAAATGTGATATAAATCTCTAAATATAGATCTATAAATTTGATATAGATCTGTAAATAAATGTAATATAGGTCTATAAATGTAATATAGATCTATAAATATAATACAGATCTATAAATATAGATCTATAAATGTGATATAGACCCATAAATATAGATTTATAAATGTAATATAGATCTAGAAATAAATGTGATATAGATCTATATTTGATATAAATCTATAAATGGGATATAGATCTATAAATAAATATAATATAGATCTATAAATATTATATAGATCTATAAATGTGATATAAATCTCTGTAGATCTATAAATGTGAAATAGATCTATAAATAAATGTAATATAGATCTATAAATACAGATCTATAAATGTGATATAAATCTCTAAATATAGATCTATAAATTTGATATAGATCTACAAATAAATGTAATATAGATCTATAAATATAGATCTATAAATGAGATATAAATCTATAAATGGGATATAGATCTATAAATATAATATAGATCCATAAATGGGATATAGACCTATAAATATAATATAGATTTATAAATGTAATAGAGATCTATTAATGTGATATAAATCTCTATAGATCTATAAATGTAATATAGAACTATATTTGATATAGATCTATAAATATAAATCTATAAATGGGATATAGATCTATAAATAGATCTATAAATGGGATATAAATCTTTATTTGGATCTATAAAGTTCAGTTGTGTGAAGGAAAAATGAACCCCCTGAGTGTGACACAAAAACGCCCCAAAAACACCAACCCTGAAGGAACAGCCCCCCTGGTGGGGGCACCAAATGCCTGAATTTTAAGCGAAGAATTTGGCAACTTCTTTGATTTTCCTTTTCCTGTCCAGTTTGGACACGGCGGCCCATCCGGCCTCGGCCTTGCGGGGGGGTCTGAGCGGGAGGGCGGAGCCGGGGGGCGGAGTCTGGGGGGTAATTAATGAGTTCTGTTAAACAGTTTGATGGTTTCATGTGAATTAAAACCAGTTTGATGGTTTAATGTGAATTAAAACCAGTTTGATGGTTTAAAGTGAATTAAAACCAGTTTGATGGTTTAATGTGAATTAAAACCAAACCTTTTGATGGTTTAATGTGAATTAAAACCAAACAGTTTGATGGTTTAATGTGAATTAAAAACCTTTTGATGGTTTAAAGTGAATTAAAACCAAACAGTTTGATGGTTTC
>CM031075.1:527326-538648 GCA_013398505.2 Rhegmatorhina hoffmannsi
AGTGACAACATCGATGTCACCTGTGGGGCAGCGACACCCCCCTGGAGGGACCAGGACCCCCTCGATGTCACCTGAGGGGCCAGGACCCTCCCCACAGTGAGCCCAGGTGAGGTGGGACCCTCCACAGTGAGTCTGAGGGGGTTGGGACACCCCCCCACACTGTCACCTGAGGGACCTTGTGGGCAGGGGGGCTTTGGACCCCCCTGCTGTCACCTGTGAGGGGCTGAGGGGCCCAGGACGAGACCCCCCCCATGGAGGGGCTGGGACCCCCCTAAAATGAACACAGGTGAGCTGGGACCCCCCACACTATTACCTGAGGGGGCAGGACCCTCCCCACAGTGAGCCCAGGTGGGCTGGGACCCCCTGAATGGCCTCCAAGGGGGCTCAGGACCCCCTGAATGGCCTCCAGCCCCCCCCAGTTCTTCCAAGGGGGTTCAGGATCCCCTGAATGGCCTCCAGGGGGGCTCAGGACACCCCCAGTTCTTCCAAGGGGGTTCAGGACCCCCTGAATGGCCTCCAGGGGGGCTCAGGACCCCCTCAGTCCTTCAAAGGGGGTTCAGGACCCCCTGAATGGCCTCCAGGGGGGCTCAGGACCCCCCCAGTCCTTCAAAGGGGGTTCAGGACCCCCTGAATGGCCTCCAGGGGGGCTCAGGACCCCCCCAGTTCTTCCAAGGGGGGGTGTTTATCACCCAGAGCCCCCTCCCCACCTCCCAGGGGTCTCTGTTTGTCACCCAGAGCCCCCTCCCCACATCTGGGGGGGGATGTTTGTCACCCAGAGCCCCCTCCCCACCTCCCAGAGGGGCTGTTTGTCACCCAGAGCCCCCTCCCCACATCTGGGGGGCTGTTTGTCACCCAGAGCCCCCTCCCCAAATCTGGGGGTGCTGTTTGTCACCCAGAGCCCCCTCCCCACCTTCCAGGGGGCTGTTTGTCACCCAGAGCCCCCTCCCCACCTCCCGGGGGGATGTTTGTCACCCCACGGGCCCCATGACCTTTGCTTGGGACCTTTCCAGGGGCAGGAAACGGCTGCGACAGTGACAGGAGGGGAGGGGGGAACCACCCACCCCGCCCCTTTCCCTGCCCTGCCCTCCCAGCCCCCTCCCCATCACAAGAACTCGGGGACACCATCGTTCCATGGCTGTATGTACACAGGGGCACCCCAAAACCCCTGTGGGGTGGGGGGCACACGAATTGGGGCGGGGGATCCCCCAAAGTGACCGATCGCCCCCACCCCGGGGCTGGAATGGGGGAGCTGGGGGGCAATTCGGGGGGTGCCCACCCCACAACTCACCTCCCACCCCCTCCTCCTCCTCCCCCTGACCCATTCAAGGGGGTGGGGGGGGGGTCCCGATTTCTCCGGGGTGACACTTGGGGGAGCGTGTGTGTCTGTCCGTGTGTCTGTCCGTGTGTCTGTCCGTGTGACAATGACAATTTGGGGACACCCCCCGCCCCCCTCACGTCAGCCAGGCCAGCGCCAGGTAAAGCCCCAACGCCAGCGCCGCCGTGGGGCCACCCCCGTCCCCTCCCCACGCCACGGGCACCAGCACGGCCAGCGCCAGGACCACCCCACAGCCCCTCAGAGCCCCCCCGAGTCCCCCCCTGCCCCGGGGGGGCCGCGCTGGCACCACCAGCGCCCCCTCCAGCGGCCCCCCCGTGCCCAGCAGCACCGGGGGGCTGCAGCGACCCCCGCCCTCGTAGCGCAGCGCCATCTCGTTGGCCAGCGACGTGTTGGGGGCTCGCTCGGGGTACGGGTGGTCCCCCCCGTTCCGCTGAGGGGGGTGGTCGCTGTCGCCGGGGTCGTGGGGGCCGCCCCCGGCCCGCAGCCGGCGCAGGTGGGACAGGTAGAGCTGCTCCAGCTCCCGCGCCACCGCCTCGTCCTCGGCGCCCTGGGGGGACACGGTTTGGGGGACCCCCTGCCCCGGTGGGGGGGGACAGTTTGGGGGACCCCCTTCCTGAGGGGGGGGGGCAGAGTTTGGGGAACCCCCTTCGTTGGGGGTGGGGGGGGCAGAGTTTGGGGGACCCCCTTCCCCGTGGGGGGGGCACAGTTTGGGGAACCCCCGTCCCCAGTGTGCGGGGCAGAGTTGGGGGAGCCCCTTCCCTGGGGTGGGGGGGACAGTTTGGGGCACCCCCTTCCTGGGGGGGTGGGGCACAGTTTGGGGTACCCCCTTCCGGGGGGGGGGCAGAGTTTGGGGACCCCATTCCCTGGGGGTGGGGGCACAGTTTGGGGGACCCCCTTCCTGAGTGGGGGGCACAGTTCGGGGGACCCCATTCCCTGGTGGGCGGGACAGAGTTGGGGGAGCCCCTTCCCTGGGGTGGGGGAGGCAGTTTGGGGGACCCCATTCCCCGGGAGGAGGGCACAGTTTGGGGGACCCCCTTCCTGGGGGGGGCACAGTTTGGGGGACCCCCTGCCCCGGTGGGGGGGCACAATTTGGGGGACCCCATTCCCCGGGAATAGGGCACAGTTTGGGGGATCCCCTTCCGGGGGGGGGCACAGTTTGGGGGACCCCCTTCCCCGGTGGGCGGGGCAGAGTTGGGGAGCCCCTTCCCTGGGGTGGGGGGGACAGTTTGGGGGACCCCCTTCCCCAGTGTGGGGGCTCCCCAGTTTTCAGGGTGGGGGGTTTGGGGGTGTTGTCTCACCTGTGCCGGGGGGGGGGACTCTGCGTCCGGGGGGGGCGTTGGGGACAGGTCAGGATCTGGGGGAGGGAAGGGAAGGGTTTTGGGGGGTGAGGGACCCCCCAGAATTTGGGGGGCACCCCTAAAATGGGGAGGGAGGGGGGGGCAATACTCACCCGTGCCGAGGTCGGGGGGGGGTGGGGGCTGCGCTTCCTCCGCCTCCTGCGGCCTTTGGGGGGGACACGGGTTAGGGGGGGTCTCCATAGGAGCACCCAACTCCCCCCCCCCAAAAATCGGGGTGAGGGGGCAGCATCTGCCCCCCACCCCCACCCCCCCGAAGGGTGACCCACATCCGGGCACCTCGGGGGGCTCCGGGGGGCACCCCGGCACGCGCCACAGCCCCCCCCCCCAAATCAGGGGACACATGCAGGGGGGAGGGGTGGGGTGTGACCCCATTTTGGGGGGTCCCTCCATGCAGATCCCCCCCCTTCTCTTACCTGCCCTGCCCAGGCCTCGTGCAGGTCCCGCGGGTGGGGGGCGGCTCCCCCCCCGCGCCCCCCTGCGCCCCCCCCTGCGCCCCCCCGCCCCTTCCCCGGGGGTCCCAGGGCCGGTACTGCCGCAGGCGGGTCAGGGGCAGCCCCAGCGCGTCCGCGAACAGGACCCGCCGGGACCCCCCGCCCGGCCCGGGGGGCGCGGGGGGCTCGGGGGGCTCGGGGACCCCCGGGGCGGGGGGGGGCGGCGGCGGCGAGGGGTCCTCGGTGAGGAGCGCGGGGGGGGCCAGGGGCGGGGATGGCGGGGATGGAGGGGGGTCATGGGGGGTCCCGGGGGGGGTCCCGGGGGGGGTCCCGGGGCGAGGGGGGGGCGGGGAGGGGCCCCCCCCGCGCGGGGCACGCCGGGAGTCCGGCCATGGGGGGGGCGCCGGGGCGGAGGCGGGAGCGCGGGCCATGGCGGAGGGGCGGGGCCGCGTCGGGGGGCGGGGCCTGAGGGTGGGCGGGGCTTGGGATGGGCGGGGCTTGATGGAGCGCGGTGCGTTTGGTGGGCGGGGCCGTTTGGGCTGTGTGGGCGGGGCCTGTTGGGGCGTGGGAGCTGATTGTGGGCGGGGCCTGTTGGACCACGGGGCGGGGCTTAAAAGACTCTGGGGCGTGGCTTGGGTGCTTTGGGCGTGGCCTGAGCAGGGCGGTGTTTTGGGGGGGTGGTCGCTGGAGGGGTGGGAGGGGGCGTGAAAAGGGGCACCCCCCACCCACCCCCCCTTTGGATTCCTGAGCCTCCCGAGGGGTGTTTTGGGGGGTCCTGGAGGGCGGGGGGTCCCCAGAGTGGGTGGGGGGCACAAAGTGAGGGGTTAAAGCGTGAGCAAGGTGGGCGCCGCCCCTCAGGGGTCTTGGGGGAATGAGGGGACACTTGGGGGTCAAATGTGCCTCCCCCCCAATCTCTGGGTACCCCGAGGGGTGTTTGGGGGGTCGTGGAGTTTGGGTGGTCCCCCGTGGGTGGGGGGGCACAAAGGGCGGGATAACGGGGGGGGGCAAGGTGGGCACCCCCTCTCACGGGGGGCACTGGGGGTCAAACGCTCCTGCCCCCCACACCGTGGGTACCCCCAGGGGTGTTTGGGGCATCCTGGAGATTGGGGGGACCCTTGGGGGGTGGGGGGTCCCCTTTCTGGGTCTGCACCCCCAGGGGGGGCACTGCGAGTCCTTTCTGTGCCCCCCCTCACCCCCCCAAAGGAGCCTCAGCACAAGTGAAAGTTTGGGGCGGTGCCAGTGCCCCCCCCCCAATGGGGAGGGGGGGGGAGGATTCGGGGGGGCCCCCAGGACCCCCCCCCTCCTCCCCCAGGTGTGGGAGGGGTCTCTGACATCACGGGGGGGCCCATAAAAAGGAGGGTGCCAGGGCGGGCAGCGCTCGGGGCACCAACCGGTGAGCGGAATTTGGGGCGCTGGGGGGGCACTGGGGGGGGGGGGTCTGCGCCCCAAAATGTGGCACCTGGAGGAGGGGGGGGGGGATTGAGGGTCTGCACAGGAGGGGCCTCACAGGTGGGCACAGGGCATGGGGGTCCCCATGAGGGGGTGGGAGTGGGAGGGGCAGGAGCCTCAGGTGGGTCTGTTGTTCCACCCCCCCAAACCCCCCCAGCCCCCCCCATTTCCTGCTGTCTCAGGGCGAGTTTCACATCACTTGGAGCTGTGAAAGTCCCAGATTGGGGGGAAACCACCCCCTCCCCCCAAAAAAAAACCCCTTCTTGAAAGTGGGGGGGGGGACCCAGAGCCCTTTTGGGGTAAAACCCTCCAGATTCGGGGCCGGAAAGCGGCGAAAAGTGACATTAACCCGACGCGTTTCGGGGCCGTTTGGGTGGGAAAGGGCAAAATTCGGGGCCTGTGGGTGGAAAAACTCCCGAAAATATCGAGGAGGGGCTTTGGGGGAGGGAATTTCCCCCTTTCCAAACAGGTTTTTAGGGATTTGGGGCCATTTCTTGGCTTTTCAGGGGCTGGTTTTTCCCGATAGTATCATTTTTTGGGGCGTTTCGGGGAGTTTTGGCGAGTTAGGGAGGGCCGTGGGGTGGGGGGGATGGAACGTGGGGTGGGGGGGATGGAACGTGGGGTGGGGACCCCCCAATTTGGGGGGTCCCTCAAGGATTTCAGGGTGTCTCTTTTGGGGCATTTCTCTTGGTTTTGGGGTGTCTCTGCCTGGCTGGATTTGGGGTGTCTGCCTGGCAATTTTGGGGCATTTTGGGGCATTTCTCTCCACTCCTTTTTGGGGGGTTCTACCCACTTATTTTGGGGTGTTTCTCCTCAATTTGAGGCGTTTCTGCTTGACCATTTGGGACATTTTTGTGCCTTTTTGCCTTTTTTTTCCTTGCCTGTTTTGGGTCATTTCTCCTCATTTCGAGGCCTCTCGGCCCAGCCCTTTTCGAGGTGTCTCTGCCTCGACTTTTGGGTCCTTTTCTCCAGATTTTGGGGTGTCAATGCCCAGCAGTTTTGGGGCATTTCTCTGCATTTCTCGGTGTTTCTTTTTGGCCATTTTAAGCTGTTCCTGCCCGGATGTTTTGGGGTGTTTTGCCTCGTTTTAGGGTGTTTGTGACGTGCCGTTTTTGGGACGTTTTGTCTCATTTTGGGGGATATTTCTGGTCACTTTTTTCGCAGCATTTCTTGGTGTTTTGGGTCATCTCAGCCTGGCTGGTTTGGGCTGTTTGTGGCCTCATTTTGGGGTGTCTCTGCCTGGTCTTTTTGGGGTATTTTCCCATGTTTTGGGGTGTTTCTCCTTGATGAATTTGACGTGTCTATGGCTGGTTTTTTGGGGCTGTTTTCCAGCATTTTGGGCCATCCTTGTGGCCAACGTGAACTGTTTCTGCATCATCTTTTTGGGGCATTTTCCCCGTGTTTTGGGGTGTCTCTCCCTGATGGATTTGGGGTGTCTGTGCCTGGTGTTTTTGGGGCATTTCCCCGTGTTTTGGGCTGTCTCTCCCTGCCCATTTTGGGTCATTTCTCTGCATTTTCACGCGTTTCATCCCTCCTTTTCCGGGGCCTCTCCCGGCCCTTTTGGGGCATTTCTGGCTGTTTTGGGGGGTCTGTGCCCCCTCCCCGGGGGGCCCATTGGGGTCTGGGGGGGCCTGTGCCCACCCCCCGCCCCCGCCCTGGCTCGGGGTGTGGTTTCCTGGCTATAAATTGAGGTGGAGGTGCCCGGGGTGGCCCCAGAGCCATGGCAGGCACCCGGGACCCGTGAGCTGGGGGCACTGGGGAGGACTGGGGGGACTGGGAGCGCACTGGGAGGCACTGGGGAACAGTGGCAGGCACTGGGAGTGCACTGGGGGGACTGGGAGCGCACTGGGGAACAGTGGCAGGCACTGCGAGTGCACTGGGGAAACTGGGAATGCACTGGGGGAACTGGGAGCACACTGGGAGGCACTGGGGAACAGTGGCAGGCACTGGGAGTGCACTGGGGAGACTGGGAGCGCACTGGGGAGCACTGGGAGGCACTGGGAGCACACTGGGGGGACTGGGAGCACACTGGGAAGCAGTGGGAGGCACTGGGAGCACACTGGGAAGCAGTGGGAGGCACTGGGAGCACACTGGGGGGACTGGGAGCGCACTGGAGAGCAGTGGGAGGAACTGCAAGCACATGGGGGGGACTGGGAGCACACTGGGGAGCACTGGGAGGCACTGGGAGCACACTGGGGGGACTGGGAGCACACTCGGGAGCACTGGGAGGCACTGGGAGCAGACTGGGGGGACTGGGAGCACACTGGGGAGCACTGGGAGAAACTGGGAACACAGTGGAGGGCACTGAACGTGTTGCTGGAGGAGACTGGGAGTGCACAGGTTCGATACTGGGTGTGACTGGAGGGGACTGGGAGCAGTGGGAGGCACTGGGTGGGGACTGGGATGGACTGGAGGAGCACTGGGTGGGGAAAATGGGTCACTGGGAGGATGTTGGAGGGGGACTGGGATAGACTGGGTGGTACTGGAAGGGACAGAGAGATCGAGACTTACTGGGGGATGCTGGAATGTACTGGGGGAACCTGGAGAGGGTTACTGGAAGGAACTGGGATGGGCTGGGAGGCCACTGGGATGGACCAGAGATGTTGGGAGGGATTGAGGGGCAGTGGGAGGCACTGGGATGGACTGGGGGGCAGTGGGATGGACCAGAGATGTTGGGAGAGACTGGGGGGCACTGGAAGGCACTGGGACGAACTGAGAGGATGCTGGGAAGAACTGGTGGGGACACTGATGTGGACTGGGGAGATGCTGGGATGGGGTGGAGGGCACTGGGGGGACTGGGAGGGACTGGGGAGATGCTGGGATGGGGTAGAGGGCACTGGGAGGGACTGGGGAGATGCTGGGCTGGCGTGGAGGGCACTGGGAGGGACTGGGGGACACTGGGATGGACTGGGGAAATGCTGGGATGGGGTGGAGGGCACTGGGGGCACTGGGATGGACTGGGGAGATGCTGGGATGGGGTGGAGGGCACTGGGAGGGACTGGGAGGCACTGGGGAGATGCTGGGATGGGGTGGAGGGCACTGGGAGGGACTGGGGGCACTGGGATGGACTGGGGAGATGCTGGGATGGGGTGGAGGGCACTGGGAGGGACTGGGGGGCACTGGGAGCTCCGTAGGGTGACTGTGTAGGCGGCCGGGGGTACCACTAGAGTGTGCCCAGCCCATACTGGGAGCACTGGGAGCTACTGGTGGCGAACTGGGATGGGGTGGAGGCCCCCCCCCCCCAGGCCGGGACTCTCCATGACGCAGGTCCCGTGTGGGGGACACGTGGCCAGGCCTGGCACACACGTGTCACACACGTGTCACACGCGTGTCCCACACCCCGGGGGGGGATGGGACAGGGGGGGGTGGGGGGGGAGGGGACAGGGGGGGTCTCACCCCTCCCCCCGCCCCCCCGCCCCCCCCGCCCCCCCCGCACCCCCCCAGGCAGCGCCGCCCCCCCCGCGCCCCCCAGGAACGCCCCACGGTGCTGACCCGGCTCGATGGGGCGGCCCCACGGCGTGCCCAGGTGGGGGGCAGGGCCCGGCAGGGACCCCCAAATGGGGGGCGAGGGAAAGGGGGGGGGGGCGTGAGGATGGGGGGAGGGGCACCCCCTCCTCTCCCCCACCCACACCGGGGGGCTGAGACACCCCAAAATGTGGGGGGGACCCTCAGAATAACAGTGGGGGGGCTGAGGCACCCCAGAATGGGGGAGAGACCCCCAGAATGGGGAGGGGGGGGATGAGACACCCCAAAAGGGGGGGAGGAACCCCCAGAATGGGGAGGGGGGCTGAGACACCCCAAAAGGGGGAGAGACCCCCAGAATGGGGTGTGGGGGGGCTGAGACACCCCAGAATGGGGAGGGGGCGCTGAGACACCCCAGAATGTGGGGGGAGAGACCCCCAGAATGGGGAGGGGGGGCTGAGACACCCCAGAATGTGGGGGGAGAGACCCCCAGAATTGGGGAGAAGGGGGGGTTGGGCCCTCCCTCCCCACTTTGGGGGTCTGGGGGTGCCCCAGGAGGGGGGAGGGGGTTCATCTCCTGCCCCCCCCCTCCCCCACAGGTGCCCCCCGAGGGGGGGTCGTGCCCCCCTCTCCTGCCCCTGCAGCACCCCGGGGTGTTGGTGATGCGGCCGCGCCTGCCCCACGGTGAGACCCCCAAACCCTCCCCCCCCCTCCGCTGCCCCCCGGGACCCCCCTCCCACCTTTATGACACCCCCAAAACTCCTCCAGGGCTCCCCGGCTTCGAGTGGGGTCCCAAAGACCCCCCACCCGGCCGGGACCGGGACCGGGACCGGGACCCCTCCCCATCCCCCGCCGGCAGCGCCGCCCCCCCCGCGCCCCCCGGGGCTGCGCAGCCCCCCAGGTGAGTGGGGGGGGACCCCCAAGTGGCCCCCCAGGGGAGTGGGGGGGACCCCCAAATCCGCCCCCAGGGGAGTCCGGGGACCCCAGACCCAAAATCCGCCCCCTGGAGAAGTGGGGGGACCCCCAAATCCGCCCCCCGGGGGACTGGGAGAACCCCAGACCCCCAAATCTGCCCCCAGGGGAGTGGGGGGAGCCCAAATGGTCCCCCAGGGGAGTGGGGGGACCCCCAAATCCGCCCCCAGGGGAGTCCGGGGACCCCAGACCCCCAAATCCGCTCCCTGGGGAAGTGGGGGGACCCCAGACCCCCAAATCTGCTACCTGGGGGAGTGGGGGGACCCCCAAATCTGCCCCCCAGGGGACTGGGAGAAACCCAGACCCCCAAATCTGCCCCCCAGGGGAGTGGGGGGACCCCAGACCCGCCCCTCAGGTGAGTGGGGGGACTCCCAAAATCTGCCCCCAGGGGAGTGGGGGGACCCCCAAATCCGCCCCCCAGGTCAGTGGGGGGACCCCAGACCCACAGATCTCACCCCCCCACCCCCCAAAACCCGCTCCCCAGGGCAGTGGGGGGGTGCTGGGGGGGTGCTGGGGGGGGTGGGTGGGACCTCAGACCCTCCGTCCTCACCCCCCACCCCCCAAAATGCGACCCCCCCAGGGCCCCCCGGGCCGAGCCCGGGGAGGTGGCTCAGTGTCTGCGGCAGCTGGAGCGGATCCAGGAGCTGGAGCAGCAGGTGGGGGACCCCCCAAATCCCCCCTGAACCCCCAACCTGTATCCCCCCAACCCTGTGCCCCCCAAACCTGTGCCCCCCAACCTGTGCCCTCCAACTTGTGCCCCCCAAACCGGTGCCCCCCAACCTGTGCCCCCCAACCTGTACCCCCCAACCCTGTGCCCCCAACCTGTGCCCCCCAACCCTGTGCCCCCCCAACCTGTGCCCCCCAACCCTGTGCCCCCAACCTGTGCCCCCCAACTCTGTGCCCCCCAACCTGTGCCCCCCAACCTGTACCCCCCAACCCTGTGCCCCCCAACCTGTGCCCCCCCAACCTGTGCCCCCCAACCTGTGCCCCCATCCTGTGCCCCCCAACCTGTGCCCCCCCAGCTGGCCCGGGAGCGGCACCGTCTGGGGCTGTTGCAGGCGCAGCTGCTGCGGAGGGGCCCCCCCGGCACGGTGAGGGGGGGACACCCCAAAACTGGGGCTGGGACCCCCAAAACGGGGGCTGGGACACCCCAAAACAGGGGTGGGGGATATGGGACACCACAAAATGGGGCTGGGGTCCCCCAAAACTGGGGCTGGGATCCCCAAAACTGGGGCTGGGACACCCCAAAACTGGGGTGGGGGACATGGGACACCCCAAAACGGGGCTGGGACACCCCAAAACGGGCTGGGATACCCCAAAACCGGGGCTGGGACACCCCAAAACGGGGCTGGGACACCCCAAAACGGGCTGGGATACCCCAAAACCGGGGCTGGGATACCCCAAAACCGGGGCTGGGACACCCTAAAACGGGGCTGGGACACCCCAAAACCAGAGTTGGGACACCCCAAAATGGGGTTGGGATCCCCAAAAACGTGGCTGGGACACCTCAAAACGGGGCTGGGGCACCCCAAAACGGGGCTGGGACCCCCCAAACAGGGGTGGGGGAGATGGGACACCCCAAAACTGGTGTTGGGACCCCCCAAAACAGGGGTGGGGGACTGGGACACCCCAAAACGGGGGTCACACACCCCCAAACGGGGTAGGGGGTTGAGAAACGCCCCTCCCCCCTCCCCTCTGTGCTCCCCCTCCAGGGCCCCCCCGGGAAGGGCCAGGCTGGGCCCCCCCCGGTTTGGGGACCCCCAACAGCCCCCCCCGGGGCAGAAGGAGACCCCGAGATGCCGCTGGCCCCCCCGGGGCACCCCTGGGGGCACGGGGGGCTCTGCCCAGGTGAGCTGCGGGTTTGGGGGGGCGGGGGGTGAGGGGGAGACACGGGAGAGACCCCCCAAAAATGGGGGGGGGCTGGGGAGGGGCCGAGTCCCCGCTGACCCCCCCGGGCCCCCCCAGAACTGGAGTATTATCGGCTGAGCACAGCGAGACCCCCCTACACCTACGCCACCCTCATCCGCTGGGTCAGTGCCCCCCAAACCCCCCCGGGACCCCCAAACACCCCCGGGACCCCCAAACCCTCTCATGGGACCTCCAAATGCTCCCCGGGACCCCCAAACCCTCCCTAGGACCACCAAACTCCCCCGGGACCCCCAACCCCTCCCATGGGACCCCCAAACCCCCCGGGACCTCCAAACCCTCCCTGGGATCCCCAAACCCTCCCATGGGACCCCCAAACCCCCCCGGGACCCCCAAATCCCCCGGGACCCCCAAACCCTCCCTGGGACCCCCAACCCTCCCCGGGACC
>CM031075.1:574979-587775 GCA_013398505.2 Rhegmatorhina hoffmannsi
ACGCTGCCCCAGGGTCTTGTGCAGGGACCTCACACCAGAGACCTGGGAGGTTCCAGCTGTATGTGGGTGGTCCCGAGGGGTCTCAGGGTGGATGGGAGGATCCTGGGGAGGCCTGGTGGTCCCAGAGGTGTGTAGGGGGATGTTTGGGGTCCTGTCCTGGGGGTTTCTGGGAGGTTCCAGGTGCATGTGGGTGGTCCCAGAGCAGATGGGGGAGTTCAGAGGAGTCCTGGGGTTCCCAGGGGTGTGCAGGGGGATATTGAGGGTCCCAGGGGGTTCAAGGAGGTCCCAGATGTGTGGGGGCAGTCCCAAGGGGTCCCAGGTGGGCAGGGGGATGGGCTGAACTTCCGGAGGGTCCCGTGGGAGGTCCCAGATGTGGAGGGGGGGGTCGAGCCCTCACTGACCTTTCGCCGCTTGCTGGATCTCGCCGGCGCCGCGGCCGGGCCCCCCCTCAGCGACCTCAGCGGGCCCTGGGGAAAGGGGGCATCAGGGGGGGCCCAGGTGTACCCAGGTGTGCCCAGGTGTGCCCAGGTGTGCGACCCCCGGGCCGGGGGGGGAGGGCGGAACAGGGTGGTCCTTGCATGGGGTGCCTGGTCCTCGTGCCAGGGGGGCACTCGCCCACTCACACGCTCCCCCCCACCCGTGTCGGTGCAAGGGGACCCTCAGGTCCTCGTGCAAGGGGCCACCCTCCCCCTCCCCGTGCAAGGACCCCCTGCCCCCTCCTCATGGGAGGGGGGGGGGAGGGTGCAGGACCCCCACCCATCCACCCCCGTGCATTGGGGGGGCTCACACGCACCCCCCCAGCCCTCGTGCAAGGGGCACCGCCCTCACACCCACCCCTGGCACGAGGGGCGTGCAAAGGGCTGCCCCTTCCCCACCCCCAGCCCCCTCCCCTCCCCTCCCCCCGTCCCCGTGCGAGGCGGCCGCCCCTCCCCCCGTGTCGCACGAGCCACAGACACGATGGGGGGGGTGGGGGGGATATGGGGGGGGGGGATGGGGGAGGATGATGAGGATGGGGGGGAGGGGCCCGAGGGCGCGTCTTTACCTTGGCCGGTGAGTCGCAGGTGGGCGGGACCTGGGGGGGAGGGGCGGGGGAGGGGAGGGGGAGGGGGAGGGGGAGGGGAGGAAGGGACGGGAGAACGAAAGCGAAAGTGGTGGGAAAAGGGAAAGTTTTGGGGAAAGAAAAGGGAAGGGGGTTAAACACGGGGGGGAGGGGAGGGGGAGGTGCTCGGAGGGGGGGAGGGAAAGGGGGAAAAGTGGCGGGAAAAAGGAAATTGGGGGGAAATGGGAAAGGAAACCAAAGTAATGAAAGAAAATGAAAGGTTGAGAAATCAGAGAAAGGGGAAACACAAGAAAAAAAAGGGAAAATGGGGGGAAAAAAGGAAATGAAGGAAAGGAGGGAAAGGAGGGAAAAAAGGAAAAGGGAATAAAGGGGAAAGGGAGGAAAAAGGAGAAAGAGGAAAAAAGTGAAAAGGGTCAAAGCAAGGGAAAGGAGGAAATTGATAAAAAGGGGGGAGTCAGCAAAATAAGGGGAAAGAGGAAAAAAAAAACCTGGAAAAGTGGGAAAATAATAATAATTTTTAAAGGAAAAATAATTAAAGAGGGAAAATAACGAAGAAAAATAGTCACAAAAGTAAAAAGGGAGAAAACAAAAAACAAAATGGGAAAAACTAAAAAATTCAAAAAATAATATTTTTTAAAGAAAAATAACTAAAATTATAAAAAAGGAAAAAATTGTTATTAAAAATGGAGAAGAATTAAAAAAAAGACAATTAAAAGGGGAAATAAAGGGGAAATATTTTAAAGAAAGTAAAATAGATAAAAAAGCGAAAATAGTAAAAATAAAAGGCCAATCACAAAAAAAAGGAAGATAATAAAATAAAAACTACTAATAAGAAATGAAAAATAATAATTAAAAGGGAAAATATTAAATAAAGGAAAATATCAGGAAACATAAGAAAAAGGGGGGGAAACAAGGAAAAAGTAAAGGAAAAGCGGCAAAATGGGAAAAAAAGGGAGGAAATGGGAATGAAAGAGAAATTAATTAAAAAAGATAAAAATAAAAGAACTAGAATTAAAAAAAAAAAAAAAGAAAATCAACCAAAAAACCCAAAATGACCGAAAGGCCCGAAGGGGGGAGGGGCCCCGGGTGGGGGAGGGGCCCCGTCACAACTTAAACCTCCTTTAACTTGTGACGGCATCGGGCGATGCCGGAAAGGGGGGGAGGGGCACGGGGGGGGCGGGGACAAGCGCGAGGGGGGGGTGGGGCCACGCGGGCAGCGCCGCCCCTCCCCCCCCCCGCCACCTTCCCGCGGGTTTTTCCCCTTTTTCCGAGGTTTTTGGGGAAAAGCCGGGGGTGGGGGAGGGGATGAGACACGGGGGGGCGGGGCCGCCCCTGGCGCGGGGACCCTCCCCCACCCCCGGGACCCTCGGCCGGTGTGGCCCACGTGGGGTGCGAGACCTGCCCCGTAGACCACGCCCACTTCACAGGCCCCGCCCCTCGCACGGGCCCCACCCTTTGCATGCGCTCCTACAAGCCCCGCCCCTCACATGGGTCTCATCCAATCCCCGCCCCTTTACGTGAGGGCGGGGCTGAGCTCACCCAATCCAGTGCAGGCTGACCCTTCCTGCCTTCCTCCCATTGGCCGCCAACCGCGCCAACCTCATTTGCATAGCCCCGCCCCGCCCCACAGTGGCCGCAGCGCCCCCGTTTCATTGGCTGAGCCCCTCCGCATCATTTGCATGTCAGCGTCCTATTGGGCCACCCAGAGAGTGACGTCATGGCCGGGAGCAGAGGGCAGTGCTCCTTAAGCTGGCCACGCCCCCTCGCACGTCCACGCCCCTTCACACCTTTATAGGCACCACGTGTTTATAGCCCCACCCCTCATGTAAGCCCCGCCCTTCGCAGAGGCCCCGCCCCTCACACGCCTTTCAGGGGGGCCCTGGTGCAGGACCCCCCCCAGCTCCACAGGGCCCTGGGTTGGCACACCTGTCACACCTGTCACACCTGTACCTGTTCTCACCCCTTGGCACGACCACAAACACACCCCCCCCGCCCTCCAGGTGCAAACCACCAACCCTGAGGGTGACACGAGGGATTTGCACGCCCCTTGCACACCCACCCACCCCCCTTACACGCCCCTGACTCACCTTCCACCACCACGGGTTCTTCCTCTGGGGGTCCCGGGGGGCAGTGGAGGGGAGGGCAGAGGCGTTAATGTCCAGGACCCCTCCTGTGTCCCCCCTGTGTCCCCCCTGTGTCCTCATGACCCCACCCCCACCCCGTGACCTCGAGTTGACCTTGGGGGCGGGGCATAGCGGGGGGGGGGAGGTCATTGCACACCCAGGGGAGGGTTAACAAGTTCACACGTCCTGGTGCCCGCCCTGCTGCCATTTGCACACCCTGAACTGGGTCCCGGGGGTGTTTTGCACGTCCCGGGGGGTATTTGCACACCCTGCACGGTGTCCATGGGGGTTTGCACACCCCACGAGGGGTTTGAACATCCCACGAGGGGGTTTCACACCCTAAGGGGGGGTTTGCACGCCCTGAACACACCCGTGAGGGACCCCACATTGCAAACAGCACTGCACGAGCCCCCCACAGAGGCCTTGCATCCCCACAGCAACCCGTGGGGGCTGCACACCCCACAGTGCACCCCATGGTGCCCCACTGTGCCCTACAGGGCCCCAGCACCCTGTAACACACCCCACAAGAACACAGCACCCCATAACACACCCCACAGGACCCGGGCACCCCACAGCACACCCCACAGCACCCCACAGGGGCTGCATCCCCTTGGCACACCCCAGAGCACCCAGAGCTCGAGCACCCCACGGTGCCCCACAGAACCCCCAGGGCCCCCACAGTCCCCGGAGCACCCTCCACCCTGTCCCTGTCCCCCCTCTCAAGGACGCAGCGGGAGCATCCGGCAGTGCCGTGACAACTGTCGCCAGGGAGACAGGCCTGGGCGTTGCCACGGCAACGGGTACCCAGCCCCGGCAGCGCCATGGCAACGGGCCCTGGACTCGCGCCCGGAGGATGCTGTCACTACGGTGACACCGGCGGTTGTCCCCGGGTCCTGGGGACGTGTGCGAGGGCGTGTTTGCACGAGGGGGTGTTCACCCCGGGGGCACATCCAGGGGTCACCCAGGGCACACTCCCCACAGCCCCTGCCACCCCGGGGGTCACCCAGGCCTTGGCACTTTGCATGGGGGGGTGTGAGGGCCCACGGGTGTGTAAGGGCACCAGGACGTGCAATTGTACAAGGAAACACGTGGGTGTGACACTCCAGGGGGGGGCTGGGGGTCCCCAAACCCCTGTGGACTCCCCACCAGGGGGACCCCAACCCACCCACCCTCCCTGTGCCACACGAGGACACGCAAAGGCACGAGGACATGCAAAGATGGGTGGGTGAGGGCACCCAGGACACAAGGACAGGGACTTGAGGACATGGAGGGACATGAGGACGTGGAGGGACACAACGTAGAGGGACATGAGGGTGTGGGAGGAGATCAGGACATGGAGACACGAAGACTGGGGTGGGACATGAAGACCAGGGGAGGTCATGTTTGGATGTGCAACACCATGAGGGCAAGGAGAGACACCAGGACATGAGGACACACCACAGGGTGACACAAGGACACACGACACCAGCAGGACACAAGGACATGGAGTAGCATATGCATGTTCAGCCATGATGATGTGAAGACATGGGGTGACACAAGGACACAAGGACAGAGGATGTGAGAACCGGGAGGACACGAGGACATGGAGCAACTCAAGGGCACAATGTCACGAGGACACCCAACACCACGAGGACACTGAGAAGACACAGAACTCCACACATGCAAAGACACGGAGAAAACATGAGAACGCCGTGACACAAGGACATGCAACGTCAGGAGAGATGTGGAGAAACAGCGAGATGTGCAGCACCACGACGATGACCAACACCAGGAAGACATTCAACATTGTAAGCACCTTCAGCACCACAAGGACATGGGGACATGGAGAAGGACAGGTGTGCAGACACGAGGACACACAACACCAGGAAGACATGAGGACACGGAGGAACTCAAGGACACAAAGTCATGGAGAAACAAGGAGGCACCCAAAGCCATGAAGACACGGGGAAGACATGGAGAAAGACAAGAACATGATGACATGAGAAAGTTCAATGCCATAAGGACACAAGGACATGGAGAAGCACGAGGACACACAACAACGATGACACCAAGACATGGAGCGCCCAACGCTGTGAGGACGCTCAATGCCACAAGGACATGAGGACATGGTGAAACATGTGTGAGCAAACAGGATGATGCACAACCCCATGAAGACATAGAGAAACTCAAGAACAAGATGTGCAACACCAGGAAGACACAAAGACATGGAGGGACTCAAGGACGCAATGACATGAGGACACCAAGACATGAAGAAACATGGAGGCGCCCAACATCGTGAAGGCACCCAAGGCCATGAGAACATGGAGAAACACAAGGATCTGAGGACCACCCAGCCCACCCAGTCCCCAACCCTGCCATGTTCCCCCCAACTCCCGCCTTCCCCGTGCCCTCACCTTCCTCGCAGAAGGGCCCGCGGTGGCCGGTGCCGGCGCAGTCGCAGCGGGGCTCCCCGCGGCGCAGGGTGCAGCGGCCGCCATGGGCGCAGGGCGGGTGGTGGGCACAGCGCTCTTCCCCGTCGCCCCGGACCCCCTGGGCGCCCAGCAGCGCCGCCGGCGCGTCGCCCACCCGCAGGTCAGCCACCCACCCGCGGAACGGCGGCTCGTACTTGACGGTGCTGAGCGTCAGCGCCGAGAGCCGCACGTCGGGCGGGATGCCCCCGACGAACAGGTCGCTGGCCACGGCCATGTCGGGGCGCTTGGAACGCACGGCGGCCGCCCGCGCCTCCCCGTCCACGGCCAGCGCCGCGTGCCGCGCGTGGCGGGTCAGCAGCACCGCGTGCCAACGGCCGTCGCTGACCGGCGCCGGCGGCTCCAGTGTGGCAGGCTCGGCGCAGGCGATGGCGAAGCGCAGCCGCAGCCGCCCCTCGGCCACCAACAGCTCCAGGAAGTCACAGTTGCCGCCATCGTCCAGGTACAGCAGCAGTGCCCGCGTCACGTTGGTCTTGAGGCGGAAGCTGAGCTGCCCCCCCGCGCCCGGTGCCCACCGCCCGTAGCGCGCCCACTGCCCCGGGGCACCCCCGAACTCCAGCGCCGACCCCCAGGCACAGGGCAGCAGGACGGACCCCAGCGTCAGCAGCACCAGGCCCAGGCGGGCACCCGAGGGGACGTGGGGACACGGGTGGGTGGCTGGGGTGGCCCAGGTGGGTGTGGGTGGGCAATGGGACTCAGTGCCCAGGTGGGTGGCGCAGCCTCCTTTGGCCACGGTGTCCTGGTGGATCCTCAAGTCTAGACACGCCGTGGAGCCACGATTGACCTTGGACTCCTGGGGGTCCACAGGGCTGTGGGTGGCCATGGGGCCTCGGTGGACCTTCAAGTCTATAAGAGCCACAGGGTCTTGGTTGACCTGGGACTGCAGGTGGTCTGTGGGGTCTTGGTTGGTCTTGGGCTCATGGAGGTCCTTGGGGTCTTTGTTGGCCACAGAGTCTTGGTGGACCCTCAAGTCTAGACCCGCCACGGGATCTTCATTGGCCTTGGCCTCTACGGGGGCCATCGGGCTTTGGTTGGCCATGGGATCTTGGTTGACTTTGAGCTCTTGGGGGTCCACAGAGGCTTTGGAGGGCACAGAGTCTCGGACCTTCAAGTCTACCCAAGCTGTGGAGCCTTGGGTGACTTCTGAGCCCAGTGGGACCACAGAGCCATCATCAGCCTTGGGTTCTGGGTGGTCCTTGGGGACCTGGCTGCCTATGGAACCCTGGCTGGCCACAGATCCTTGATGGAGCTCAGTCTCCAGGTGGTCCTGGGAGCGCTGGTGGGCCACAGACCCCAGATGGGTCACAGAGACCTGGCTGACCTGAGTCTCCTCAGAGCCTTGGTTGGGTGTGGAGCCTTGGGAGACCTTTGAGTCCAACACCATGGAGACATCATCAATGTTGGGCTCGGGGTGGTCCTGGGGGTCCTGGCTGCCCATGAAGCTTTGGTTGGTCACGGAGCCCAGGTGGGTCTCAGTCTCCAGGTGGTCCTGGGAGCCCTGTTGGGTCACGGAGCCCAGGTGAGTCACGGAGTCCAGGTGGGCCTCAGTCTCTCGGTGGTCCTGGTTGCCCATGGAGTCCCAGTTGGCCACAGATCCTCGGGTGGCCATGGAGCCCTGGTGGGCTTTAGTCTCTTGGTGGTCCTCAGAGCCTTGATGGACCAGAGAGCCGTGATGGGTCTCAGAGCCCAGGTGGGCTTTAGTCTCTCGGTGGCCCCCGGGCACCGGGTGGCCCTGGGTGTCCGGACAGGTCATGGTGCCTGGGGTGGCTGCGGAGCCTGGGCGGGTTGGGGCGGCCCTGGGCGGGGCCTGGGGGGGCCCGGCCACCCCCGTCCTCTCACAGCCGCATGGGTGGCCCCGGCGGGGGGCGACAGCCTGGCCGGGGGGTCCGGAGGCACCTGGGGGGGGAGAGAGAGTCAGGGAGGGGTATCTGGAGGGGGTCACGTGGCCAGGGGTGCTCCAGGTACCCCGGGGGGGGACTCAGGCGTCCGGCCCCCCCTCTCCCGCCAGCCAGTTATCAGCCCGCTAATTAACCCGGTGATTGGGGAGGGGTGGGGGGGGGTCGGTCACCGCGGCAACCCGAGCCCCGGCATTATGCAAATGAGCCCCCAGGTTATTTATAACACACCCTCATTGGCTAATGGGGCTCATTAACATGCGCCGCATAATTAGCCAATCACATTAACTGCTGCACCTGCAGGGGGGGAGGGGGGGATTGACAGCGACCCCCCCCCCCCCGCCCCCCCCCCCCCCCCCCCCGGGGGAAGCCCCCCCCCCAGGTGCCCCCCCCCCCCCCCCCCCCAGCCATGGGTGTCCTCGGTGCGCCCTTCCCCCCTCGGGGGTGATTAATTAATTAATTATCAATCACTGATGGTTGATAAGGGGAGGAGGGGGCACTCGGACACCCGGGTCCTCCCGGAGGGGTCTGGAGGGGTCTGTGAGTGAGGAGGGGGGGTCTGTGAGGGAGGGAGGGGCGCCGGGACATCGCCCCCCCACCCTGGGGTGGGTCAGAGGAGTTTAGGGGGGTCTATAGGGAGGTGTGTCCCCCATTCCCCCACCAGCCCCCCTGGACCCCCTCGGGGCGGGTCTGCGGGGGGGCTGTGGGTGGGAGAGGGGCCCCCGGACACTCGTGTCCACTCCTGTCCCCTCGTGTCCCCCCGTGTCCCCCGCGGGCACCTGAAGGTCACGGGGAGGAGACAGGGCCGGGTGGGGGAGGAGCGGGGGGAGAGATTGGGGGGGGGGGGGGCGACCCCCGTGTCTGGACGTTCCCAACCCCCACCCCCCCCCATAACAGCAGCCTCGCACACGTGTGTTCACACACACGGACACACCCCTTGCACACGCGTGTGCCCCGGTCTGCACCCCCCACCTGTGCTTGGTCCCGCCTCGCACATGTCTGTGCACACGTGTGTGTGCAAGGACNACGCACATGGAAACACACACGGGCACACACGTGTGAGTGTGCACAACCCCATGTCCAGCACATGGCTGTGTGCACACGTGAACACACACGTGTGCACACCTGAACACACACGTGTGAACACCTGAACACACACGTGCACACCTACACACGTGCACACCTGAACACACACATGTGCACACCTACACACACACATGTGCACACCTGAACACACACATGTGCACACACACACATGTGCACACACACACATGTGCACACACACACACGTGCACACACCCCCTGCCTTGCCCACACCGGGGCACACCCCCCAGTCCCCCCCACGTGCACCCACCTTGCACGAGCAACCCCCCCAGCCACACCCCCTCAGTGCTGCAGGTGCACCTCCCACAGGTGTGCACCCCCTGCACACTCACCCCTGGACAACCTGAACCTCCCTGCACACCCATGTGCCCTCAGTGCACACTCCCTCGTGCACCCCAGCTTTGCACACCCCCCCAAGAGCACCTCAGAGTGGTGTGAACCCCCCCAAACACTCGTGTGCACCCCGGCTTTGTACAGCACCCCCAAACACGCACACACTCGTGTGCCCTCCCGTGCTGCACACACACCACTCCCCCCCCACGTGTGTGCCCCCCGGTTTTGCACACTCATGTCCTGCACACATTCTCGTGCCCCCCGTTTTGGGGTGCACACCCCCTGCACACTCACAAGAACCCCTAAACATGCACATACACTTGTGCACCCCCTTGCACACCCCTGTGCACCCCACTGTGGTTTGCACCCCCCCTTCACACTCACTTGCACCCCAGTTTGGGGCACACGCACCCCCAAATGTGCACACGCCCTCTGCACAGACAGGCACAGGTGCTTGTGCACCCCCTGTCCCCCAGATTTGCACACACACACCCTGCACACTCACCTGCACCCCACTTTGGTGCAAATGCACCCACCAAACATGCTGTGAACACCCCCTGCACACTCGTGTGCACCCCAAGTCTGCACACACACACACCCCCAGGTCCACACACATTCCTCTGCACCCCAAAACAGTGTGAACCCCCTGCACACCCCCTGCACACCCCAGCTTTGCACACCCACACCCTCTGCACACCCATGTGCACCCCAGCTTAGTGCACACACACCCCCCTGCACCCCAACACAGTGTGCACCCCCTGCACACTCACCTGCACCCCAACTCGGTGCTCACACCCCCCTAAACACACTCACAGGCTTGTGCACACCCCAGGCACGCACACACTTGTGTGCACCCCAAGTCTGCACGTGCACCCTCTGCACACTCGTGTGCACCCCAAAGTGACACGCACGTACCCCCTGAACGTGCTCACACTCGTGTGCACCCCAAAGCAGCGTGAACACCCCCTGCACACGCGTGTGCCCCCCAGTTTCACCCCACACCCCCACACACACACACATGTGCACCCCAACACAGCACCACCCCCTGCACACCCTCATGCACCCCAGGTCTGCACACTCACCCCTTGCACACTCGTGTGCACCCCCCCAGACGGGCACCTCAGTGTCACACACACGTGCCCTGCACCCCCCCCCTTGCACCCCAAAACCTCCCACTGCCCCTGCACACTCAGCAGCCCCCCCGAGTCACACACACGCCCTGCACACGCGTGTGCACCCCCAATGCAGGGCACACCCCTCACACACTCATGTGCACCCCGGGGCTCTGCACCCCCTTCGCACACTCACACACTCACACACTCTCTCACACGCGTGTGCCATGCGTGACGCCACCCGTGGGGCCCGGGCCTGTCACACACGCGTGTGTCTCACGCCCAGCGCAGGCCTCGCGCCCGGGGTACCCCTGAGGGGGTGGGAGGGGGGATGAGGAGACCCCCCTGCAGTGGGGGAGGGGGGGATGAGCCCCCCAAATCTCGCGGGGGACGGAGGGGACTCGCGGGGGGGGGGGGAGGATGCAGCCCCCAGACCCTGCAGTGGGGGAGGGGGGGATGCGGCCCCTCCCCGGGGTGGGGGAGCTCCCAACCTCCCCCCACCTCAGGGCACCCCCAGCCTCCTCCTGGCGATGTGCGGGGGAGTTGTGACCCTCCGGTCCCCCCAGTCCCGCATCCCCCATCTCAACCCCCCCACCCCGCATCCCCCTCCCTGGGACCCCAAAACCGCCCCCCCCCCCCATCCTGCCCCTTCCGACCCCCAACATCCTCCCCTCCCCCCCATCCCTCCGTGTCCCCACCCGGCACCCCCAACCCCGCACCCCCAAACCCGCCCCACCCCGCAGCCCCCCCCCCCACCCACCCACCCACTCCCCATCCTGGGGTTCTCCCCCACGAGAGCCCCCAAATCTGCCCCTCCGCATCTCCCGCATCCCCCCGCAGCATCCCCACCCCGCACCGCCATCCCCGCTCATCCTGCGCTCCCCCCTCGCCCCCCAACACCACCCCCCGCCCCCCAATACCTCCGAACCCCCCCCCCAATCCCCCTCCCCCTCGCGCCCCCCACCCCCGTTACCTGCCCCGGGCGGTCCCGGCCGCGGCCCCGCACCCGCCGCTCCCGCCGCTCCCGCAGCCCCCGCCCGCCCCGGGCACGCGCACGGCTCCGGCTCCGCGCGCGTCCGCAATCCCCCCCCCCCCCCCCCCCGCCCCGCAACCCCCCCGCATCACCCCCCCCCAACCTCCCCCCAAAACCCCCCTCCCCGCCCGGCTCCGGCTCCGCGCGCGCCCGCAACACCCTCCCCATTCCCCCCCCCCCCCCACCCCCCCCCCCACCCCCCCCCCCCCCCCCCCCGCCCCCCCCCCACGCCCCCCCCCCCGCCCGGCTCCGGCGCCGCGCGCGCCCGCCACACCCGCCCCATTCCCCCCCCCCCAAATCCCCCCGCATCGCCCCCCTCTCCGCACCAGGCACGGTGCGACCCCCGCGCTGCCCCACGGACACCCCATAGGGACCCCCAGGGCTGCCCCATAGAGATCCCTGGGGGTTCCCGCAGCTGCCCCCATGGAGACCCTCCAGGGACCCCCCCCCCAAACAGCCCACAGGGACCCCCCCACAGCTGCCCCACAGCCCCGGCCCCACGGGGGTCTCACGGCTGACCCATAGGGAGTGCCTGGGGGGGGGTGGGGGGGTCTCACAGTTGCCCCACAGACACCCCGTGGGAACCCCCACGAGTGGTGCCCCATAGAAACCCCATAGACACACCCCGGGATAATCAGCAGCCCCCCCACCCCCAGCTGTGCCCCAGGGGGGGCTCATTAGCGTTCATTAGCGGCAGCTGCTGATGAGGGGCCCTGACTCTGCCCCGCCCCCCTTCACTGACACCCAGGGGTGGGGATGGGGCCCGGACACCTGGATCACCCCCCCCTCGCCCCTCGCCCCCCAAGTGGACCCCACGAACAGACCCACGGACACGGAGTTTATTCCCACAGTACAATCAACCCCCCCCATCAACCCCCCGCGGGGACCCCCACGGTGCACCCCAAATCCGTGGGGTGAGGAGGGTCCAGGGTCAGTGGGACACAGAGCCTTGGGCACCCTGTGGAAAAGGGGTGGGGGGTGTCAGTGAGGGACCCCAGTGTCCAGGCCCTCCAATTTTGGGGGACCCAGGTGCTTGAGACCCCCAATTTGAGGTGCCCCTCGCATCCAGGACCCCAATTTGGGGGTCCCAGGTCCCCTTACCTGTCACAGGTGGGTGTCGAACACGCCGTCCTCCAACTCCTGCACCTCCTCGGGGGGCTCTGGGGGGGATGAGGGGTGTCATTTTTGGGGGCCCAACCCCTGGGTCCCCTCAAATGGGGGTTCCAAGGGGGGCCAGTTTTGGGGTGCTACCTGGGGGGCGCAGTGAGGCCCGGCGGGGCCAGGGCAGGGAGAGGCTGAAGGAGCGAGGCCGGGCTTTGGGGGGCGCTGGCGGGCCCGGGTGGTCCGGGGGGGCCTCGGCGATGCTCTGGGCACGACGGCGACACTCGGGGCGCAGCCCCTCCCGACACCCCACATGGCAGCGCAGGCCACAGGCTGGGGGGACACAGGGACCCCCTGTCACCCCCAGAGCACCCCAGACCTCCCCCACATCACCCAGAGTCCCCCAGAGCCCCCCACATCATCCCCAGAGCCCCCTGGGACTCTCTGTCACCCCCAGAGACCCCCAGAGCTCCCCCCCATCACCCAGAGCCCCCCAGAACCCTCCACATCACCCCCAGAGCCCCCCAGAACCCCCCACATCACCCCCAGAGCCCCCTGGGACTCTCT
>CM031075.1:617823-629111 GCA_013398505.2 Rhegmatorhina hoffmannsi
TGGCTGGCAGCCAGGGCTGTTCTGGGGGGTTTGGGGGGGCTCAGGGGCAGGTTTGGGTGCTCAAGGTGGGGTCACTCACCGGGGGGGGGTACCCCCCAGGGCTGTTGTGGGAGTTTGGGGGGGCTCAGGGGCAGGTTTGGGTGCTCAGGGGTGTCACTCACCGGGGGGGGGCTGCCCCCCAGCCTGGCTGGCAGCCAGGGCTGTTCTGGGGGGTTTGGGGGGGCTCAGGGGGAGTCACTCACCAGGGAGGGGCTGCCCCCCAGGGCTGTTCTGGGGGGTTTGGGGGGGCTCAGGGGGGGTCACTCACCGGGGGGGGCTGCCCCCCAGCCTGGCTGGCGGCGCGGTGGCTGCTGGACAAGGGGCTGTTGTTGTGGGCAGCGTTGGAGCTGACGGACACAGGGGCCTCTCCCAGCTCGGCCATGAGGGACAGGTACTCCTTGTCCATCCGTGCCTTGTCCTGTGCTGACTGTGGGTCCCCAGGCCTGCAAGGGGGGGCAGTGAGACCAGGGGGCTGCACCCCAAACTCTCCCAGCCCCTGCCACCACCCCATACCCAGCTCTGGGGAGAGGGGGGCCCCTGTGAATCCCCCAGGGGTGCAAAGAAAGCACAGAGGGGACTTTGTAGGGCCTTGAGGGAGTTTTGGAGGTCTCAGGAAAATCTCAGGATTCCCGAGAGAGGTTGGGAGGATCTCAAGGGCATTTCAGAGGCTTGGCAGAATCCCAGGGGTTTGGGGAGAGTTTGAGAGGGTCTCAGGGGATTTAGTGACCATTTACAGAGAATTCAGGGGGATGGGGGGGGATCTCAGGTGAATCAGAGAGGATCTCAAGAGGTTTTGGGGGGATCTTGAGAGGATTTGGTGGGTTTTTTTGGGTCTCAGCGGGGTTAGGGGGGGATCTTGGGGGGGCTGTTTTTTTGAGGGTCTCAGCATGATTTGGGAGGATCTTGAGAGTATTGGGCTTTTGGGGGGTCTCAGCAGGATTTGGGGGGGGATCTCCAGGGGATCTGGGGGATTATTTTGGGGTCACCTGGCAAACTTGCAGTCAGAGGCGATGTGGCCGGCGCCGCCACACTTGGTGCACACCGTGGTGTTGGTGATGCTGCGGGTCTCGGTGCTCTGCCACGGCCGCAGGATCCTGCAGGGCACAGCGGGGTTATCTGGGGGACTCAGGGGGGTATTTGGGGTGCACTGGGGGTGTGGGGTCCCCCTGACCTGTTGTCATCCTCCCGCAGAGTCCCGTTGAGCCGCGCCAGCTCCCGCAGCTGCATCTTGCGCAGGTCGTTCTGGTCCTCGGGGGTCTCGATGCCCTGTTTCAGGATGTTCCGGATCTGGGGGGCACAGGGGGTGTCAGGGGGGGCTCTGTACCACAGGGGCTTCCCCCAACCCCTCCCAGGACATCCCCAGACCTGCTCCACGGCCTTCTTGACGTTCTCCATGGTGTTGGCAGTGACCAGGGCGTGCAGGGGCTCATCCTCACCCGGCAGCATCTGCCCGTCCTTGCGGCCCACCTTGCCCTCCTTCACCGAGCCCTTGCCCCGGATCATGATCTTGGCATTGCATTCCTTCTCGATGTTCTTCAGTGTGTTCCCCCTGGAAATGGGGCACCCAAAACAGGGGGGTCACACACAGACATGGGGAGGGGGGACAGCCCATGGGCCCACCCAGATCAGGGCCTTGCAGCCCCTGCCCCAGATCAAGATCTGGGCTTTGGAGAACTTCTCCCTGTTCTTCAGTGTGTTCTCCCCAGGAATGGGGATGGGAAGGACCCCACAGGTCCATCGGGGCACCCACACTGGGGGAAGGTGGGGACCCAGCAGCCCCTGGCTCGTTAGGAGCTCACACTCATTAAGAACAGAGTATTATTAAGCACCCCCCAAGTTATTGAGGGGACACTGACAGAGGGGCACAACCCAGGCAGGGGGAGAAGAGCGTGACCCACCCAAACTGGGGTCCCTTGGGGCATCCACAGTGCAACTCCCTCATTAACTCAGACTTGATAAGGGACCACCCAAATATTTTAGGGGATACCCAGAAGGTGAAGGGTGTCACCCACAAACCCACTGGGGCACCTACACCAGGACCCCCCCAGGTGGTGAGATGAGGACCCAGCAGCACCCTGGTGCCATTAGGAGCTCCCCAGATTTCTGGGGAGAAGCTGAGGGTATTTCCCTCCAACCCCAAGTCTCAGGGTGCCCACCTGGGCCCGATGAGGAGCCCCACGAAGTTGATCTCGGGGTACTCGTCCTGTGGGATCATCACCTTGTCGCTCACCCGCGTCGCCGGCGGCCTGAGGGGGTGAAAGGTGGGGGGGGTCAGGCCCTCAGGGGAGCCCCAAATCCAGGCAGAATCAGCCCCAAATTGGGGCTGGGGGGTGGGGAAACCCTCACTTGTAGTCAGCGGGGGGCTTGAAGTCGGGGTTCAGGGCCACCATCTCGGTGATGAGGTTGTGCCGCTCCTCCTCCAGCTTCTTGCGCGTGCGGAACTCGCGCGTGTTCAGGCGCTTCCCCTCGCTGTTGTAGATGGGCTCCGGGGAGGGGGACCTGCCCAGGGGGGCGAGGGGGTCACTGGGGGTTGCCCTGACACCCCCCTGAGGGGGGGGCTGTGCCCCCAGACCCCCTCCAAACACCCCCAGCCCCCCTCTGGGTACAGGGGCCCTTCCCTCCCCTCCCTGTTGTCAACGGGCTCTGGGGAGGGGGACCTGGGGGGGGGGAGGGGGGGGCAGGGGGTGTCACCAGGGCCAACACCCCCTCTGGGGTAGGGGGGGGCTGTATCCCCCGACCCCCCCAAACCACCACAACCCCTCCGTGGCCCCCCCCTCTACCACAGCCCGGGGTGGGGCATCAATCAGTGCTCATTTAAGGCCAGCAGAGCCCCCCTCCCCAAAATCAGCTGCCCCGGCCCCCCTTTGCTTGGTCCTCTCTCCTGTTTGGGCCTGGTTTGCCTTGCTTGGTCAGGATTTTGCCCGTTTCTCCCTGTTTTTGCCCCGTTTCTGCTCCTTTTCTCCCTGATTTTGCCCATTTTTGTCCATCTCTCCCCCAGCTTTGCCCATATTTCCCGGGTTTCAAGGAGGAAAAGGTCCCTGTCTGGGGGGGCTTTGGCAGCCCTGGAGGGAAGAGTCAAAGGTCGCTTGAGCTGAGCCGTGTCGGGGTGAGAAAATCAGATTATGATTAAAAATCAGAATTATCAGCGAGGAGAAAAAAAAAAAAAAAAATAAAAAGGTCAGAATCGTTCGGGTTTGGTTAAATCCCCCCCCCCCAAAATAGCGAATTTTGGCAGCGGCTGCAAGAAGGGAAGAGATTAAGGCGGATCCTCCAAAAACAGCCGGCGCGGGCGACAAGTCGAACCTGCCCCCGGTTTGGGGGGAAAAAGCGACTTTTCGGGGTTGGCAGCAGCCGGGTCCTCGGTGGAACTGCGACGTCACTGTCCCCGCTCGTGATTAATCGTTAATTCATTAATTAATTCCCCCTCCCCTTCCCAGCGCTAACGACGCCGCAAGCGCGGAGCGGCCTCGGCCCGGGCGCTGCAGGAGCAAGGCTGGATTAGCGTGGGGGGCCTGTGTGCCCCCCAAACCTGGGATACCCCCAAAACCTGGGGCGCTGGGGGGGGGGGGGGGTGACCCCCAAAACCTGGGGGGGCTGGAGGGTGTGTGTCCCCCCCCTGCCCCCACCATCCTGGGACTCGGGAGGGCCCCCCCCGGCCACTGTGGGGTGAGGGACCCTCACAAGGTGAGGGACCCCCGTAAGGTGAGGGATCCCTGAGGACACAGAGACCCCCCAGGATTGGGGACCCCTGGAGGGTGAGGGACCCCCATAGAGCTGGGGAGCCCCCATGGGGTGGAGGGACCCCCATAAGGTGAGGGATCCCTGAGGACATAGAGACCCCCCCAGGGTTGGGGACCCCTCAGAGTGGGGATCCCCTGAGGGGTGAGGGACCCCCAAGGGGCTGGGGACCCCTGGGTTGGAGGGACCCCCATCCTGGCCTTCCAGAGAAAAACAGGACCAAAATAGGGGGGAAAAGGTGAAAGGAGGGGGTGGGGCTGCAATTTGGCCCTTTTGGGTGGGGCAGCTCTGCCCCCCTGGAGCCAAACTGGGAGAAAAGAGGGGGAAAGGGGGGGGTGAAAAGGGGGGTGAAGGGGGGTCTTGGGTGGGCAGAAGAGCCGGGGCTTGTTCAGCCATCAGAGCTCGTTAATCCACTGCCACAAGTCATTAAGCCCCAGGTAACGAGGGCCAGGCTGGGGTCAGTGGGGTCCAGAGAGCACCCCAAATCCAGGGGGGTGGTCCTGGATCAGTGTGGGGCACAGAGCAGCGCCCCAAATCCAAGGAGGGTGGTCCTGGATCAGTGTGGGGCACAGAGCAGCCCCCCAAATCCAGGGGGGTGGTCCTGGATCAGTGTGGGGCACAGAGCAGCCCCCCAAATCCAAGGGGGGTGGTCCTGGATCAGTGTGGGGCACAGAGCAGCCCCTCCAAATCCAGGGGGGGTGGTCCTGGATGAGTGTGGGGCACAGAGCAGCCCCCCAAATCCAAGGGGGGGTGGTCCTGGATCAGTGTGGGGCGGTCCTGAATCAATGTGGGGCACAGAGCAGCACCCCCAAATCCAGGGGGGGGTGGTCCTGGATCAGTGTGGGGCACAGAGCAGCCCCCCAAAACAGGGTGGGCAGGGGGGGACTCCCACCCTGCCCTCAGGGTGGGTTGGGGGTGCCCAGGACTCCCTGAGCAGCCTGGGGGTCACTGGTGGGGGGTTCCCAGGTCTCGGGGGGGGCACCCAGGTCTCAGGGGGGGCGCCCAGGTCTCAGGGGGGGCCCGGGGGGGGTCTCAGGTGTCCCGGGGGTGCCCGGGGGGGGCAGGGGGGGGAGGTCCCGACCTGTCCTCGGGGTTAGGGGGGATGCCCAGGTCTCCCGTGCGCAGTTTGCGGGTCAGGTCTTCGATCTGCAGTTGCACTGGAAGGAACCCGGTCCCGGAGAGGTGAGAGAGACACAGTTACAAAACACCCACATTTTGCCCCAAAAACAACATCCCTCCCCCACATCCTGCCCCCAGGGCCCAGCTCGGCCAGGCTAAAACTCCACTTTTCTACCTACACCGACTCTCCATGGCACCCAAAAACTGCCATTATTGCCCTAAAACCAAACGGTGAGAAAAAAAACCAGGGGTTATTATGACCTAAAATTGACATTATTAGCAGAAAAATCCACCTTCTGATCAGTAACAGCAGGTTATTACCCAAAAAAGCACGTTATTACCCCAAAAAAAGAGCATTATTACCAAAAAAATAAAGGTTATTACCAAGAATAAAATGTATTATTATAAAAAAATCACGTTATTACCAAACCTCTTATGGGGAAAACTAGAAATTGTTATCATAAAACCAGACATTGTTACCTAAAACAGAACATTATCAGTCAAAAAAAGACATTATTTCCTAAAATACCACATTGTCACCTAAAATGGGAGAGCACTAAAAAAGGTAAATATTGCCCTAAAACAACAGTTTGGCTTAAAAGAACCACAATTTTTACCTAAAACAGCAAATTATTACTAGAAAAATAGACATTATTACCTCAAAAAACCACATTGTGACCCAAAGATTACTAAAAAAAACTGTTATTACCTAGAAATGAATTATAATTAAACACAGATTATTACCTGAGACACTTAATTGTTACTAAAAATACACATTAAGAACTCAATTACCTTAAACAGACATAACACACCTGAAAAGCACATTATTACCAAAAAACCACCATTGTTCACAGAAATAAATTGATTATTGTATTAAAATGATACATTATTGCCCCAAACTTGAACATTATTGCCTAAAATTGCACATTATTGCCTAAAATTGTATATTTTTGTTACCTAAAATTGGAGGGTTTAGCCCAATTCAGTCCCCACCCCCCATGGGTTGTTACTGTTGGTGATGGGGAGGGATTTGGGGGGGAATTTGGGGGGGGTCACACAGTGGTCGCTGCTCCCCAAGGCCCAATTTGGGCCCAAACTCCCCAATTTTGGCCAACACGGGCAGGTCATTGAGAGGCACCAAAGTGACCCCCGAGGGACAGACAGAGGGGGCTGAGCCCTCCCCTGGCCCCCCAAACCCAACCTGGGGGTTCTGACCCTGAATCCAGGGGGGTTCTGACCCCAAATCTGGAGACTCTGAACCCCCAGGGGGTTCTGACCCCAAATCCTGAGGGTTCCAACCCCAAATCCCTGTGTTTTAACCCCAAATCTGGGTGTGTTACCAACGGGGGTTCTAATCCCAAATCCTGGAGTTCTAATCCCAAATCCTGGGAGTTCTAATCCCAAATCCTGGAGTTCTAATCCCAAATCCTGGGAGTTCTAATCCCAAATCCTGGGAATTCTAATCCCTCAAACCCCCAGGGGGTTCTGACCCCAAATCCTGAGGGTTCCAACCCCAAATCCCTGTGTTTTAACCCCAAATCTGGGTGTGTTACCAATGGGGGTTCTAATCCCAAATCCTGGAGTTCTAATCCCAAATCCTGGGAGTTCTAATCCCAAATCCTGAAATTCTCATCCCAAATCCTGAAATTCTAATCCCAAATCCTGGGAGTTCTAATCCCAAATCCTGGGAGTTCTAATCCCAAATCCTGGGAGTTCTAACCCCTCAAACCCCCAGGGGGTTCTGACCCCAAATCCTGAGGGTTACAACCCCAAATCCCTGTGTTTTAACCCCAAATTTGGGGGTGTTACCGATGGGGGTTCTAATCCCAAATCCTGGAGTTCTAATCCCAAATCCTGGGAGTTCAAACCCTCAAACCCCCAGGGGGTTCTGACCCCAAACCCCGGGGATGGCGCCCCCAAAATCCCCTCTTTTCCCCCCAAAGCGTTACCGATGTAGGCGCGTTCCTGCTCGCGCGTCAGCCCGGGCGGGATCACCGTGGGCATTCCCGGGATCACCGTCTTCTGATCCAGCGAGTCCTGGTTCCAGCGGCTGCGCTTCCGTTTCCGAGGGAAGTCTGGGGGGAAACGGCGGGATTGGGGCAAAACTGGCACCGGGAAGGGGCAAATCAGGCAACGGGGAAGGGAAAATCCCGGCACCGGGAAGGGGCAAATCCCGGCACGGGGAAGGGGCAAATCAGGCAACGGGAAGGGGCAAATCAGGCAACGGGAGACGGCAAATCCCAGCACCGGGAAGGGGCAAATCCCGGCACCGGGAAGGGGCAAATCAGGCACCAGGAGGGGGCAAATCAGGCACCAGGGGGGGCAAATCCCGGCACGGGGAAGGGGCAAATCCCGGCACGGGGAAGGGGCAAATCCCGGCATGGGGAAGGGGCAAATCCCAGCACGGGGAAGTGGACAAATCAGACAACGGGAGGGGGCAAATCCCGGCACGGGGAAGGGGCAAATCCCGGCACCAGGAAGGGAACAAATCAGGCAACGGGAGAGGGCAAATCCCGGCACGGGGAAGGGGCAAATCCCGGCAACGGGAAGGGGCAAATCCCGGCACGGGGAAGGGGCAAATCCCGGCACGGGGAAGTGGACAAATCAGACAACGGGAGGGGGCAAATCCCGGCACCGGGAGACGGCAAATCCCAGCACGGGGAAGGGGCAAATCCCGGCACGGGGAAGGGGACAAATCCCGGCACCAGGAAGGGAACAAATCAGGCAACGGGAGAGGGCAAATCCCGGCACGGGGAAGGGGCAAATCAGACAACGGGAGAGGGCAAATCCCGGCACGGGGAAGGGGCAAATCCCGGCAACGGGAAGGGGCAAATCAGGCACCGGGAAGCGCCGTGGGGGCAGGAAAAGGACGCCAAGAGGGTCTCTCTGTCCTTTAGGGGGGTTGGGACGTGGCTCCGTCTCCTGAGAGGATTTGCGGGACCCTCCGGGCTGTTCTGGGGGTCCCACGGGAAGCCCCTTCCCCCCAGGGGGGATCCCGGTGGGGCCGCTCCGTGACCGAGAGGGAATTTGGGGGATCCGGGGGGTGTTGGGGGGGGCTTTGCTGTTGATGTTTTGGGGGGGTCTCTCCGCTCCAAAGGGGGTCCCGTTGCAAAGGTTCCCACCCCGGGTTCCATCTTAGCCGCGCGTGTCGCGACACGTGTCGCGGCCAGCGGGGGAAGCAACGGGACAGCCACGAGCGGGGCGATCCCAGCCCGGGGACCCCCAAACTGGGGGGGTTTAAAGCCCAGGAATCCACCAGAAAAACAGAGGAATCAAAGTCTGGGGGCCACAAAAAGTGGGGATCACAGACCGGGGACCCCCAAACCGGGGGGTTTAAAGCCCAGGAATCCACCAGAAAAACGGAGGGATCAAAGTCCGGGGATCACAAAACGGGAATCACAGACCGGGGAGGGGGTTCCAGCCCAGGGACCGCCCGCAGAAACGGGGTGAGGTCCAGGGACCCCCCAAAGCGGAGGAATCAAAGCCCGGAGACCCCAAAATCGGCGGGGATTTAAATGCAGGGACCCCCCAAAGCGGAGGGGTCAAAGCCCGGGGACCCCCCAAATGGGGGGGTTTAAAGTGCGGGGAACCCAAAACGGGCGGAAATTAAAGTGCGGGAGCCCCAAAATCGGGGAGGATTAAACTGCGGGGACCCCCAAAGCGGAGAGATCAAAGGTCGGGGACCCCGAAATCGGGGGGGAATTAAGTGCGGGGACCCCCAAAGTGGGGGAGTCACAACCCGGGGACCCCAAAATCGGGGGGGGGTTAAGTGCGGGGACCCCCAAAGCAGGGGGGTCAAAGGTCGGGGACCACAAAATCGGGGGGGATTTAAGTGCTGGGACCCCCAAAGGGGAGGGGTCACAACCCGGGGACCCCAAAATCGGGGGGGATTTTAAATGCGGGGACCCCCAAAGCGGAAGGGTCAAAGCTCGGGGACCCCAAAACCGGCGGGGATTTAAATGTGGGGACCCCCAGAGCGGGGGGGGTCACAACTCGGTGACCCAAAAATCGGTGGGGATTTAAGTGCGGGGACCCCCAAAGTGGAGGAGTCACAACTCGGTGACCCCAAAATCGGTGGAGATTTAAGTGCGGGGACCCCCAAAGCGGTGGGGGAGGTGTCACAACCCGGGGCCGCCCCGGCCGCGCTTCTCCCCCGGGGGTCGCGCACCCACCCCGGGCCCCACCGACCCACCACACCCCCCCCCCGTACCCCCCACTCCCCCCGGGCCGTACCTGCCCTCCGGGGCTTGTGCGCGGCTCCCGCCCGCCCTCCCGCCTCGCCGGGCCCGCTCCCCGCGCCCCCCGCGCCCTCCTCGGGCCGCGGCGGCTGCGGAGCCCCCGCGGGCTGGGGGGGGTTGGCGGGGGCGGCCGGCGGAGCCCCCGCGGGGGCCGCGGGCGGGTCATGTCCGGGCGGCGGCGAAGGGAATCGGAACTGCCCGTAAGCGGCGGCGGGCGGCGGCTGCGGGGCCGCGGGACCGCCCGGAGGCTGCGGGGCCCCCGCGGGCCCACCCGGGGCCTGCGCGGGCGGCGGCGGCGGCGGCGGAGGCTGAGCCGGCGGCTGCGGCTGCGGGGGCGGCGGCGGAGGAGGAGGAGGAGGCGGAGGAGGCGGCAGCGCCGCGAAGGGGAAGGCGGCGGCGGCCATTGGGGCGCGGGGCGCGGCGGGACCGGGAGCGGGGCCGGGGCCGGGCTGGGCCGCGCTCGCCATAGAGCGGCCCCCGCGCGGCCTTCGCGAACCTTCCACGCCGCCGCGCCGCGCGCGCCGCGCTGATTGGCTGCGGCGCGCGTCGCTCAAGGGCTGGGCGAGTCGCGATTGGACAGAGGCGCTGTCCGTCAGCGCAGCGGACGCGAGGATTGGCCGGCGGGCGGGAAAGGGGGCGGTAACGGGTGCTGGAGTGAGGGTGGCGGGGATTGGCCGGTGGGGATGTCAATCAAACGGGCTGAGCGGGAGGGGGAGAGTGCAAGGCGAGCGCTGATTGGGCGCCGCGGCGGAGGGCGGGACCGAGCAAGGAGTCTACTCTGCCATTGGCTGGTTGTAGCCCCGCCTTGCGCCCCCGGGTGGGGGCGGTGGGAGACCCCGTGCCGAGCAGCGGTGACGTCCGCGCCTGCTTTGGCCCTCATTGGGCGATGGCTTGGGCGCATCTGATTGGCTGCTTCTGCTGTCGCTCAGAAAAGGCGGAAGCTGATTGGCTGAGGCGGGGGCGGGAGGCGGCGCGTGCCGCCAAAACCTCGCGCGAAGCATCGCGGGATTTCCGCCGAGCCCCCCCCACCCCCACCCCCCTCCCCGAGGGGGTCACGGGAGGGCCCCAAAACCCCCCGAATTCGCCCCAAAACCGCCCCGACCTCTCGGGGGGGGATTTGATCCCCCCCAAAGAACGAGACGCTCGGTACAAACAGCCACAGTTTATTGCTGGGGGGCAGCGCAGTCCCGAATCCCCCCCCCCATGGGGTCCTTCACCCCCCACCCCCCTCCCGTGTCCCCCAAATTCGGGACCCCCCCCCAAAAGGCCCCGGGGAGACCCAAACCCCTCGTGTTGAGCTTTGTCCTCCCCCCAACCCTCTGCTGAGCCCCCCACAATGCACCCACCCCCCCATCCCAACCCCTCCACCCTCATCCCCCCCTAAGGGGGGTCCCCACATCCCCCCCATTCCCATTTTGGGGGTCTCCTGGGCCGGTGACCCCCCCCATACCCAAATCCTTTCCCCCACCCCCCAAATCCCTCCCCCCTTGAGCCCCCCAACTCCCCCTTCTCCCCCTCCCAAGGCCCCAAAGCGCCCCAAGCCCCATTTTGGGGGGGTCTCTGGGCCTATCTTGGGGGGCTCTGGAGGAAAGCGGGGGGTCCCCACTCCCCTGGGTGCCTCCCAGATTTGGGGGGGCCTCAAAGCCCTTTGGGGAGCTCAAGGAAGGAATGGGGGGGGCAGGTTTGCCCCCTCCCCTCCTTTGGGGGGTTCTCAGCCCTTTTTTGGGGTCTCTTGAGGAAGGGCAGGGGGTGGGTTCTGGGGGCAACTTTGGGGGGTCTCCCCCAGGATTTGGGGACCCTTTAGGAACCCTTTGGGGGTCTCTTGAGGAAGGGCAGGGGGTGGGTGCTGGGGGCAGCTTTGGGGGGTCTCTCTCGGGATTTGGGGACCCTTTAGGAGCCCTTTGGGGGTCTCTTGAGGAAGGGCAGGGGGTGGGTTCTGGGGGCAGCTTTGGGGGGGTCTCCCCCGGGATTTGGGGACCCTTTAGAAGCCCCTGAGGGGTCTCTTGAGGAAGTGGGTGCTGGGGGCAGCTTTGGGGGGTCTCTCTCAGGATTTGGGGACCCTTTAGGAGCCCCTATGGGGTCTCTTGAGGACGGGCAGGGGGTGGGTGCCGGGGGCAGCTTTGGGGGGGTCTCTCTCAGGATTTGGGGACCCTT
>CM031075.1:649991-661545 GCA_013398505.2 Rhegmatorhina hoffmannsi
ACCCTGCAGTGGGAGGGTTTTGGGGGGGAGTTTGGGGGTCCCCACTCACCCTGCAGTGGGAGGGTTTGGGGGGGCTTTAGGGGGGTCTCTCTACTCACCCTGCAGGTGGGGGCACTTGTGGCACTTGCTCTGGCCCCAAGCGCTGCCGATGCTGCCACAACAATCCTCGAGCTTGGTGAGCCCGGGGAGGGGGTTGCTGCCACACTGGGGGGGAGCATCGGGGTGGGGAGCTCAGCACCCCAAATACCCTTGACCCCCCACCCCAAAAACACATCCCCATCACCCCCAGGGACTCTCTTGAGCTTGGTGAGACCAGGGAGGGGGTCAGTGCTGCATTGGGCAGGTTTGGGGGGGGCGGGGGTGTGTCAGCACTCCCAAATACATCCTGAACCCCTAAAACACCCCCTGGCACACCCAGGCAACCCTGGCACCCCCAAATCTCACAACCCCCCCAGTCACCCCCCCCAATACTCCCCTGCATCCTCAACAATCCCCTGAACCCCCAAATCTCCCCAAGCCCCCCCACTCCCCCCTCACCGAGTGCTTGGGCAGGGTCTCCTGGAAGCAGCGGCCCAGGGGTTTGTGGGTGTGGGGCCGGGGGGGCGCGGGGGGTTTGCTGCCCGCGGGGGGCTGGGCAGGGTGTGCCAGGAGCCCCCCCCCGCCCCGGGGGGCCCCCTCGGGGGGTCGTGGTTCGATGCGATGAACCTGCACAGAGGCCTCGGGGGGGTGATGGACCCGAACGTTCACCAGCGGTGGGGGCACCTGCGCTGGGGGCAGCAGCACCTGGGACCCCCAGCATGGGCACCTGGGACCCCCCAAGTCACCAAACCCAGCACCAGCACTCTGGGACCCCCAGCATGGGCATCTGGGACCCCCCAAGCCACCAAACCTGGCACCAGCACCCTGGGACCCCCAGCATGGACACCTGGGACCCCCCAAGCCACCAAACCTGGCACCAGCACCCTGGGACCCCCAGCATGGGCACCTGGGACCCCCCAAGCCACCAAACCTGGCACCAGCACCCTGGGACCACCCACCATGGGCACCCTGGAACCTCCTGGGCCCCCAAATGCAGCCCCCACACTGGTGGCATCATGACCAGAGACTCCCAGAACATCCAAACCCGGCACTGACACCTGGGACCCCTCAACATCCCCTGACAGGTCCCTGTAGGACCCCCCAGTACCCCCAGTATGGGCACCCCTAGGCATGGGACCCCCAGACTGCCCTGCCCAACAAGATCCCCACCTCACACCCCTGAGCCCATCCCCCCAATACCCCCGAGCTCCCCCAGCCCCCCAGTACCTTCAGCCGAGTGGTGCCCAGGCCCCAGGGGCACCACGAAGGTGGCGTGGCTGACGTGCCCCCCCCCGTGCCCCCCTCCGTGCCCCCCGCCATGGGCTGCCCCAGGAGGGGGCTCAGGGGGAGCTGCTGCCCCCCCGGGGCCGTCAGCGATGACCTGGACGGCATAAACGGCGACCTTGGAGCCCGGGGGGGGCTCGGGGGGGGCATCGGGGGGCGCGGGGGGGGGCGGCGGGGGGGGTCCCCCTGTTCGCCCCCCCGCAGGGACCTGGCAGAAGCGTCCGGTGAAGTTGGGGGGGCACAGACAGTGCGAGCGGGAGCTGCACTGACCCCCGTTCATGCAGGGCAGGGGGCACACCACTGTGGGGGGAGAACGGGGGTCACACAGAGCCCCCCAAACCCACTGAGACCCCCCTGAGTCCCCTCAAACCCACTTAGATCCCCCTGAGTGTCCCCCAAGCCCCCTGAGCCCCTCCAGGTCCCTCTCGAGCCCCCACAAACCCCCTGAGCCCCCACCTGGATCTCCTCCAAACTCCCCGAGACACCTGGAACTCCCCCCAAACCCTCTCAAGCCTCACCCAAGGCCCCCCATGCCCCTCCTGCACCCCCTTTGCCCCCTGCAGGGACCCCTGAACTCCCAGTGCCCCCCTCATCCCTGTGCCACCCTGTCCCCATCATCCCAGTGTCCCCATTCCCATCCCTGTCTCGCTCTGTCCCTGTCCCCACTCCTGTCCCACCCCATCTCATCCCTCTTCCCGTCCCTGTCCCCGTTCTCATCCCAGTCCTGGTGCTGTCCCAACGCTGTTACCACCTGTGCCATCCTGTGCCATCCTGTGCCATCCCTGTCCCCACGTCCTGTCCCCATCCCGGTTCCCCTGCCCCGTGTCCCCATGTCACTCACCCACTCAGAAGCCGTACCCAGTCAGAGTGTCCGCTGCGTCCCCATGTCCCCATCCCTGTCCCCGTGTCCCCATGTCCCCATCCCTGTCCCCATGTCCCCATCCCTGTCACCGTGTCCCCCATGTTCCCTTGTCCCCGTGTCCCCACGCCACTCACCCACTCTGAAGCCGGACCCAGTCAGTGTGTCCGCTGCATGCTCATCCCTGTCCCCATGTCCCCATCCCTGTCCCCATGTCCCCATCCCTGTCCCCGTGTCCCCATCCTTGTCCCCGTGTCCCCACGCCACTCACCCACTCTTAAGTCGGACCCAGACAGTGTGTCCGCTGCATGCCCATCCCTGTCCCCGTGTCCCCATCCCTGTCCCCGTGTCCCCACGCCACTCACCCACTCGGAAGCCGGACCCGGTCAGCGTGTCCGCCGCGTGTCCGTTCTCCCCGATCAGGGTCATGTTCGAGCCGGGCTGACACGAGTCCCGGCACAGCCCCTTCAGACACGTCCTCCGGCAGATCAGGGGGGCGAAGACCACCTTGAAGCGCTCCCTGGCCACGGCCGCGCTCCCTCCGCGCCCCCCCAGCGCCACCAGCGCCGCCAGCGCCGCCCAGAGCCCCCCCCAGCGCCACATGGTGCCCCCCACCCGCGACCCCCGCGACCCCCGACTCCCGGCCCGGCTGCTCCGCACCCCTCGAGGGGCGTCCCGCGCTCTGGGGTCCCTCGGGGGGGCGTCCCGCAGGGCAGGCACCCTTGGGGGGTGGGTCCCAGACGCCTGGTCCCTCTTGAGGGGGTCGCAGCTGTCTGGGGCCCTCTCGGGGGTCTCCTGGCGGCCTGAGACCCCTCCCAAGGGGCTCCCAGACCTCCTCCAAGAACGACGTCAAACCTCGCGGCCCAGGGTCACCCTCCGGGGGTCTCCGGGATGCGGGGACCCCTCTGGGGGCGTCCCAGAGGCCGGAGCCCCCCCCGCCGGCTGTGGGGACCCCTCTGGGGGTGTCGCGGGCTCCAGGGTCCCCTCGCCGGCCGTGGGGTCCCGTCGGGGGGTGTCCCGGACACGGGTGGGGGTTCCCGCCGGACTCCCGAGTTCCCGCGGCCGCCCGGGATGGCGCTGGGATGGGGGGGAGGGACGGGGGGGGGCGCGGGCGGGGGAGGGGGGCGGGGGCCGGGCCCTGGGGCCGCTCCAGGAATTGGGGGGGGGGGGCGGGGGGGGGGGGAGGGGAGGAGCCCGGATGGCCGGGCCGGTTCCAGCGCCGGGCACGGCCCGGGAGACTCGGGGGAAAGAAGGGATGGGACCCCCCGAAACTCCTGGGACTTGTCCCGGGGCGAGGATGGGAACCCCCTGGATGGATACCTGGAGATCTCCATGAGGGGGGTTTGGGCTCCCCCCAAACTTCTGGGACACCCCCCGTAGGAGGATGGGGCCATCCCACCGGAACCCCAGGACCCTCCCACGGGGAAAAATGGGGACCCTCCCAAAACGCCTGCGACCACTCCATGTGGGGATGGCTCCCTCTCCCCCAAACCCCTGGGACCCCCAAAGGAGGGACAAGGACCCTCCTCGCAGGGCTGGACCCCCCCCCCCCCATGGAGAATTGGGGCCCCCCAAACCCATGGGATCCCCCAAAAATTATCCCACCCCCAAACGCCCGAGACCCCGCACAGGAACGCCCCCCAAAGCCCTGGGACCCCCAAAGGAGGAATGCCCCCCTCCGAAGAGCTGGGACCCCCCCATGGCTGGGGGGTGGGGGGCAATGGGACCCCCCCCAAACCACCGGTACCCCCCCAGGGGGGTTGGGATCCCCCACAACGCGGGTCCTGCCCGGGCAGGACGAGGCGGCTCAGGCAGTTTTGGGGTCTCGGGAGTTTATTTGGTCACGGTTGCCCCCCCTTTTCCTCCCCCGGGACCCCCGTCCAGTGTCGGGACCGCCCCGGGGGGCGGGGCCTCCCCGAAGGGGGCGGGGCTTCCTGGCGCGCCCGAAAGGGGGCGTGGTTTCCTGCCGTGTGTTGGTCCCGCCCTGATAGGGCGGGGCTTCTTGTAATGCCCTTTGCTTTGACCAATGGGGCGCCTCGGTGGGCGGGGCTTCCGCCGCAGCCAGCTGTCCATCACAACCCGGCGGGGGCGGAGCCTCGCGGTTGGGGGCGGGACTTGCTGCACCGCCCTCCCGCCGGTCGCTGCCGCTCATTGGTCGCTGGTGGGCGGCGGGGGCGGGTCCAGGCGCTCCGCGGGCGCTCATTGGTCGGTGAAGGGGTCTCGGGGGCGTGGCTCGGCGGGGGGCGGGGCCCGGCGCGGCCCCGCAGACACGAAGCTCCAGGGGTCGATGCGGGGGCGGAGCGGGGAGGGGCGGGGCCGGGCGGGGCCTGGGGGGAAAGGGGGGGGGGTGGGACCCCTGAGCCCCAAAAGTGTCCCACGACCCCCCAGAAATGCTCCACACACCCCCGAGCCCATCCAGAGCCCCAGAACTACCCCCCAGTCCCCCCACGGGTGTCCCAACCACCCCATATCTGCCCCCCACGGGTGTCCCAACCACCCCAAATCTGCCCCTATGGCTGTCCCAACCACCCCAAATCTGCCCCCCCGGGTGTCCCAACCACCCCAAATCTGCCCCTATGGCTGTCCCAACCACCCCATATCTGCCCCCCACGGGTGTCCCAACCACCCCAAAACTGACCCCCCATGGGTGTCCCAATCCCCCCAAATTTGCCCCCCATGGGTATCCCAAACCCTCAAATCTTCCCCCCACAAGTGTCCTGACCCCCCCCAAACTGACCCCCCACGGGTGTCCCAACCACCCCAAATCTGGCTCCTTCAGATCCCCCAAAGCCACCCCTTGCCCTCAGCCCCACTTACCCCACTCGGGGGTCCCAGCACCCGGGCTCAGCTCTCGGGGTCTCCTGGCACCCTGGGGGGATGGCGGCAGCCCCAGCTCGGGGGTCCCGGGGGTCCGGGCACGGCCCAGCTCGGGGGTCCCAGGGGTCCGGGCACGGCCCAGCTCGAGGGTCCCAGGGGTCCGGGCACGACTTGGCTCAGGGGTCCCAGGGGGGCGTGGGTGACCCAGCTCGGGGGTCGCAGGGCTCCGGGCACGGCCCAGCTCGGGGGTCCCGGGGCTCCCGGGGGTCCTGGCTCCCCCTTGCTCAGGGGTCCGGGACCAGTTCAGCTCCAGGGTCCTGGGGGTCCGGGCTCGGCCCTGCTCGGGGGTCCCAGGGGTCCCGACTCCGCTCAGATCTGGGGAGCTGGGAATCTGTGCCCGCCCCTGCTCGGGGGTCCCGGGGGTCCTGGGAGTCCCGGGGGTCCGGGATCCGCTCGGATCTGGGGACCCAGGGGTCCAGGCCCGGCCCAGCTCGGGGGTCCCAGGGGAGCTCAGCTCTGGGGACCCCAAGGCGCGGTCCCAGCGGCGGGGGGAGAGGCGCAGGAGGCCGGGGGAGGGCGGGGGGCTGCGGGTGGGCTCGGGGGGCGTCAGGTCCCGGCCCAGCCCCAGCGATGCCAGCAGGGCCGAGCCCCTCAGCAGCGCCCGCCGCAGCAGCCGTGGGGTCCCCCCCCGGGACCCCCGGCCCTCCTCAGCCTCGGGGGGCCCAGCCTCACCTGTGGGACACAGCGGGGGTCAGGTGAGGGGTGTGGGGGCACGGGGACCCCAGGACCCCCCAGACTCACCGTTGGGGGATGCGTCCCCCGGGCTCAGCTCGTCCGTGTCCAGGTACCAGGTGGTCTCATCAGGGCGTAGCCGCTGCCTGGGGGGGGATGCCCAGGTGTCCTGGGGGGGTTCCAGGGGTCTGGAGGGGGGTGGGACCCCCTTGACACCCCCCCCCCCGCCCCAACCTCCCCATTGACCCACCTGCCGTTGGGGGCACTGCCCTTGGTCCCGCGCCCCCGAGGTGGCTTCTCCTCCTCCTCAGGCTCCACTGGGGACAGAAAGGAACTCAGGGGGGTGTGACATCACCAGTGGGTGTCACATCACCAGCAGGTATGACATCACCATCAGGTGTGACATTACCACTGGGTGTGACATCACCACAGATGTGACATCACCACTGGGTGTGACATCACCAGCAGGTGTGACATCACCAGCGGGTGTGACATCACCAGTGGGTGTGACATCACCAGCAGCCCTCCCCCAAGTGATGACGTCACTCACGCTGGATGGCACGAAGACGGGGGAATGGGGGGGACCCCCCTGGCCCTTCCTCAGGGTCGTGGCTTCGGGGGTCCCCCCCTGGTGCAGCCTGGACCGTCAGGCGATGCTTGAAGTCTGGGGTGGGGCACTGAAGTCAGCAGAGACCTTGAACCCCCCCCCCAAAATGCCCCAAGAGCCTCCCAGGAACCCTCAAAATGCCCCCAAAGCCCCTCAGCCCCCCCAGCACAAACAGCCACCCAAAACCTCCAGGCTCTCAAAGCCCCCAACACACCCTGGTTCTCCAAGACCCCCCAAAGCCCCCCAAACTCCCACCCCCGTACCCTGGGGCATGCCAATGAGGTCTGCAGGTCGCCGGGGCCGTCGGAAGGGGGGTCTGCGCCGCTTGGGGGCCGGGGTGGGCCGGGGGGGCCCGCGCAGCATCAGGCTCAGCTCCCGCTCCAGCACCTCCAGCTCCCGCTGCGCCACGGCGGCCTCGCGCTGCCGCAGAGCCTCGGCCTGCGAGCGCTGGGCACGGGACGCCCTGGCCACGGCCTCCTCCCGGCTCCGCAGCTCCTGGGGGCACGGGGGGCACGGGGACATCGGGGTCATTGGGGACATCAGGGATATGGGGTTGTTGGGGACATGGTGGGACATGGAGGGTCTGGGAAGGTTGGGCCCCAGCCGTGGCTTCCTCCCAGCTCTGCAGCTCCTGGGGGCATGGGGGGCACGGGGGACATCAGGGACATTGGGGTCCTGGGGGACACTGGTGTCACAGGGACTTTGGGTTCCTGGGGTCATCGGGGTCATGGGCACATGGTGGAGCATGGGAGTCACTGGGGTCATCAGGGTCATGGGGACATATTGGGACACAGAGGGCCTGGAGGACATCAGGGTCACTGGGGTCATCAGTGTCACAGGGACTTTGGGTTCCTGGGGTCATCGGGGTCATGGGGACATGGTGGGGCACGGGGGACATGAGGGACACTGGGGTCATGGGGGGCGTTGGTGTCACAGGGATATGGGGCTCATCAGGGTCATGGAGACATGGTGGGACATGGGGGGTCTGGGAAAGTTGGGTCTTGGCCATGGCCTCCTCCCAGCTCCTGGGGGGACTTGGGGGGAATAGGGAGGGTTCCAGGGTTATGGGGGTGTCCCAGGTGTTGGGGAGGTCCCAGGTGCTGGGGGTGTCGCAGATTTGGAGGTGCCAGATGTGGGGAAGTCCCAGGTCTTGGGGGTAATCCCAGGTTTTTGGGGGGGCCCAGGTGTTGGAGGTGGCCCAGGAGTTGGGGGGGTCCCAGGTGTTGGGGGTCCCAGGTGTGGGCAGATCTGAGGTGTTGGGGGTCCCAGGTTTTTGGGGACTCCCTGGTGCTGGAGGTGTCCCAGGTGCTGGGGGTCCCAGCGGTGGGCAGGTCCCACATGTTGGGGTTCCCAGGTGTTGGGGGTCCCAGCAGGGGTGGGCAGGTCCCACATGTTGGGGGTCCCAGGTGTTGGGGGTCCCACGTGTTGGGGTTCCCAGGTGTTGGGGGTCCCAGGGGTGGGCAGGTCCCACATGTTGGGGGTCCCACGTGTTGGGGGTCCCACGTGTTGGGGTTTCCAGGTGTTGGGGGTCCAAGCGGTGGGCAGGTCCCACGTGTTGGGGGTCCCAGGTGTTGGGGGTCCAAGCGGTGGGCAGGTCCCACGTGTTGGGGGTCCCAGGTGTTGGGGGTCCCAGGGGTTGGCAGGTCCCACGTGTTGGGGGTCCCAGGTGTTGGGGGTCCCAGGGGTTGGCAGGTCCCACGTGTTGGGGTTCCCAGGTGTTGGGGGTCCCAGCGGTGGGCAGGTCCCACGTGTTGGGGTTCCCACGTGTTGGGGTTCCCAGGTGTTGGGGTCCCACCTTCTCGCGCGCCCGCAGCTCGTCGAAGAGCCCCTGGATCTCGCGGCGCCAGGACTCCTGCAGGGAGTGGAAGGACTCGGGGGGCCCCAGCCCCGCCGGCTCCAGCCCCCCCAGGCGCCGCAGGATGGCCCCAAAGCCCGGCCGCCGGTGGGGGTCCTGCTCCCAGCAGGCTGGGGGGCAACCAGGGGTGTGTGGGGGGGATTGAGGGGGACCCCAACATCCCCCAGGGGACCCCGGTGTCCAGGCATCCCCCAACCCCCCTCCTCAGCACCCCCAAACCCCTGAGGACCCCAATGTCCAGAGTGCCCCAACCCCTCTGAGCTGCCCGACCCCCCTGAACCCTCCCAGCCCCCCGGCCCTCCCCATGACCCTCATGAAGGGCAGGGGGATGGGATGGGATGGGATGGGATGGGATGGGATGGGACGGGACGGGACGGGACGGGACGGGACGGGATGGGATGGNGATGGGATGGGATGGGATGGGATGGGATGGGACGGGACGGGACGGGGTAGGGTGGGATGGGATGGGATGGGATGGGATGGGATGGGACGGGACGGGACGGGGTAGGGTGGGATGGGATGGGATGGGATGGGACAGGAGGGGACGGGATGGGACGGGACGGGATGGGATGGGACAGGAGGGGACGGGATGGGACGGGACGGGATGGGATGGGACGGGACGGGATGGGGATGCAGCCCCTCCGTGTCACCTCAGCCCCCTGTCCCCCCAAGTTCCCCCGAGGCCCCAGGTCCCCGCCAGCCCCCCAAGCCCCACCGTACCTGCCATGAGCTGGGCGAAGGGTGGGGGGCAGGTGGAGGGGATGGGCAGGGTCAGCTTGTTCACGGCCACCCCATAGGCCACGGCCAGGCCGTCGATGCCCCGGTACGGCACCTCCCCCGTCAGCAGCTCCCACAGCAGCACCCCATAACTGTGGGGCAGGGGGTCAGACACACTGGGAGCCACTGGGACACCCCCTTGGGTTCCCTCAACCCTCCCCCACCCACTGACCCATTGTCTGGGTGCCCTATAACCCCCCACCCAGACACCCCACAAACCTGGGGGTCCAGGCACCCCAAACTACAGCCCAGCCCAGCGCTCAGGGGGAGTCCCTCTCCCCCAGACTCCCCATAAGTCCTCCCCAGTCCCCCCCAGCCCCCTCCCCACCTCCAGACGTCGCTGCCCTTGGAGAAGGTGGATGCCCGGATGACCTCGGGGGCCATCCAGGCGTAGGTTCCGGCCGCGCTCATCTTGGTCGTTCGCTGCCACTCACGGGCGAGGCCGAAGTCGGTGATTTTCAGCGTCTTCCCACTCACATCGTCCCCCAAAACTGGCTGTGCCAGCAGCACTGAGGGGGCAGGGGGTCAGAGAACCCACAGGGACCCCCCCAGTCACTGACCCCCCAGCAGGGACCCCCCCCAACCCAGGACCCTCAACTACTGACCCCCAAAACCAGCTGTGCCAGGAGCACTTGGGGGCTACAGGTCAGGGACCCTCCAACCAGGGACCCCAATATGTGGGACCTCCTCCACTCCAGGAACTTCGGCCTCTGGTACCCCCCCACTGGGGACACCCATGTCTGGGACCCCCCACCCTGGGACTCTTGTGTCTCAGACCCCCACTCTGGGGACACCAACAACCAGTGCCCCCCAGTCTGGGGACCCCAACCCAGGACACCCACCCCAGGGACCTTGACCTCTGGAACCCCCAACACTGGGGACCCCAAAGTCCACCCTGGGGACCAAGATCTCCCCCGTGGGACCCCGACCTCTGTGACCCTTCACCCTGAGCATCTCAGTAACTGGGACCCCCAACCCTGGGGACCCCAAAGTCCATCCTGGGGACTGAGATCCCACCCAACCTCTGCAACGCCCCCACCCTGAGCATCTCTGTAACTGGGACCCCCATCGCTGGGGACCCCAAAGTCCACCTTGGGGACCAAGATCCCACCCATGGGACCCTGACCTCTGTGACCCCCCCACCCTGAGCATCTCAGTAACTGGGACCCCAAAGTCCATCCTGGGGACTGAGATCCCACCCAACCTCTGCAACGCCCCCACCCTGAGCATCTCTGTAAGTGGGACCCCCATCCCTGGTGCCCCCCTCGCCCCCCACCTCCTCACCCCCCCACCAGGCGCACCCCACGGGCTCTCCCCCCCCTAAGCCCACCCACCGCTCACCATTGCTGGACTTGAGGTCCCGGTGGATGAGGGGCACGGGGGTCCCCGAGTGCAGGTACCTCATCCCCCTCGCCACCTGTCGCGCCCAGTCCAGCAGCACCTCGGGGGGCACCCTGCGCCCCGCCAGCGCCCTGGACAGCGGCCCCCCGGCCGCGAACTCCATGACCAGGCACAGATGGGGGGGTTCCAGACACACCGCCCGCAGGGCCACCACGTTGGGGTGTCTGAGCCTCGCGTACAGACGCGCCTCCCGCCGCAGACTCGCCGCCCCCGCCGCGCCCGCGTCGCCCCGCGCCGCCTTCACCGCCACCACCTGTCCCCGCCACGTGCCCCGGAACACGCGCCCGAAGCCCCCGGCCCCGATCACCTCCTCCAGCCGCAGCTCCCCGAACGCCGCCCGCTCCGGCTCCCAACCCCCCGGCGGGGACGGGGAGCGAGACCCACCCGGGGAGGGGGGGGAGGGCGAGCGGGACCCCCCCGGAGGCGACGGGGAGCGGGACCCCCCTAGAAAGGGTGGGGATGGGGAGCGGGACCCTCGTGGGGATGGAGAAGGGGAGCGGGACCCCCCTGGGCAGGGGGGGAAAGGGCAGCGGGACCCCCCTGGGAAGAGGGAGGAAAGGGGCGGTGAGGGAGAGCGGGACCCCCCCGGGGGGGACGGGGAGGGGGATGTCCTGCCCCACTCCATGGGGTGCTCCCCCCCCCGCCCCGGCCCCCACGGGTGGTGCTGGGGGTCCTGCAGAGAGCTGGGGGATGCTACAGGTGTTTGGGGGGTCCTATGGGTGCCCAGGGCACCCCATGGGGCCCCTTTAGCTGCTGGGGGTCACTGAGGTCACCTGGGCCCTACAGGTGCTGCCTGTAAGGTCTGACAGCTCTGGGGGTCCCACCGGGGCACTGGGGGGGCTGTGGAGCTCTGGGGGGTTCTCTGGGTGTCTGGAGTGGGTTATGGGTCCCTGGGGGTCCCTACGGCTCCTGGGGGTCCCAGGGGGTCCCCATACCTTATTTCAGTCCCTGTGGTCCCTTATAGCCCCTATAGGTCCCTTATTGGTCCCTGGGAGTCCCTGTCGCTTCCAGGTGTCCCTGGGGGTTCCTATGGCACCCGTAGGATCCTGGGGGTCCCTGGGGGTCCTGGTGGTCCCTGTTGCTCCTGGGGCACCCTGTGGCTCCTGAGGATCCCTGGGGGTCCTCAGAGCCTCAACAGGTCCCT